>JXWZ01011091.1:0-11801 GCA_000956215.1 Anopheles farauti No. 4
TCAGGAAGACATTACGGGCGTACGGTTTAGTTGCAGAAAGTTGAAGGTGTTAGGACTACTTACGCACAGTTCATGCAAAAAAAAATATAAAGAAATTGAAATCAATCAACAAAAGGCTGGTCCAGTTAAGCCCGTCAGTTTTCTTTTTTAAAAGAAGTTCCGTACCTTTCCGGTTTCATAATCCGGTCACCAAGGAGGAACTATTGTGATGAAGTATTCCTGCAAACGGTCTGACAAGAGCTCTCCTTTTTTTTGTATCTGTGCACAAGAGCACCAATGCCTGCCAGTTTCAATCTAACATAGTTTCAATAAGCCTCTTTAGATGTGATTTTCAATACGATTTGAAAATTCGAATCATTTTAAATCGAATTTTGTACAAAAACAGGACATTAACGCATCCCAAGACAATGATTAATAAAGGATCTCAATTGTATGTGTTTCGAGTTGAAATAAACATGGGCTCAATAAACTAATAATAGAATGATAAGTATGAAGGAGCATACTGCTCCAAATCTAGAGGTGATGCTATTCTCATTTCGCTATTCTATTCCGCGGCGAGAGATTCTGTCATCATTTGCCCACCGAGCTGGGAGATTCATCCGTGACTGTGTGGAAGTAATCTAAGTTGGCTCCGACTGACACTTGCTGGCGTTGTCAGTTAGTTGCTACGCGTTTCTTCCTGGCCCGCACCGGAATGAAGGACAAAGCACGGATCACATCGTGCACCAAAGCCTATACTGTCAACCGCAGACCTACCGGAGGAGCACTTCGGTGTGATAAGATGGGTGGAAATGGGAAAGTTTGGTGGGTTTTTACCACTGTCCGAATCACTCACTCAAGCGTTCAACCGTTGGATATATCGTTGTCCAAGGGTGGATGCAGCAGCAAGCGTGTGTTTTCCGAAATATGGTGAGTATTTGTTATGGTCGCCTTCGGAAATCTGTCGCACATCTAAAGAAAGGTTTTCCTAAGAAAACTTGCTCAGTAATAGAGCATAATAGTGGCTAGTTGGACAGGAAGACATCGACCACGTCCAGAGATAGTACCTCCAGAAATACCACCGAACTAGCGGGTTCTTAGATCTAAATCAGTTTTATTTAACCAGAATTACTCACTGGTCACTGGTTCCACACGTTCAACCTTACCCTTTCCCGCATCATCGCACCGCGAAACCTTTCCAACTCAACTCCATGCCGAATTTCGCTCCAATAATAAGATGACCTCCAAAAATCACCGTCCGATAAGCCCCCGGTCCCGGTTCGAAACTGCGTGCCCTTTGCCCCCTGCACTTCCAAGCGGGCACACTCACGCTCCCTGGCGAACATGGTGTGGAGGAAAACCTTTCCACTACCTGGAACCCCCTCTCGCTCATCGGCACCCAAACCAATCCACATTATCAACCGGTTCCAGCATCGACTTATCAGCAGCAGCAGTAAGTTCGAATGCAACTTCTGCCACGAGCGAAGGGTGTGGGAAGCGCAAAAACTACCACACCACCATGACCACTCCCATCAAACCCACCACCACCCCATTATCATTCGGTGTGTGCCGATCGTTCGCGAGCAGGTTTTTCGGTTATGTAAATGCACCGAACCATTTGCTCAGCTCATGCTGTATGCAGCGCCGTTGTTATCGTGCCCGTTTAGATGGTAGATGGTAGGTCGCGGACCACATGGAAACCACACTGAAGGCGATGGTGATGGACTCCCGACACTGGGACACGCTCTTTGTGCCTTGCTACACCTGTGCGATGAGGGAGAGCTATTTTTGACGCGTTCAGAGGCAGCTGACATTGACCCGCGGTGTGGTGAGTTCAACCAACTTAGAATGTTCTTCTATTTTCAGGCTGAACGCACTTCAACGTGAATTTGGACACACTCCTGGGCCCGAACCATTTCGGGCCGAGCTGTTTACTCATAATCGCTTCGAGAGTACTCGGAAGAGGACTATTGAAGCATGAATAAGATAATAAAATGATATGAATAGTGTCCATTCATATGGAGAGCATTGAACCAAAAAGCCGCTTTTGGGTATGAGTTAAAAGGTCTTCCGTGAAATAATGTTTTAAAAATAAACCTCCAACTTTCGATCGATTGACCATCGTCGTAATAAATTTAATAATACAATTCTTGACAATGTTCTTTAATAAAATATACACATTGCTTCGAATATCTAAATTTCAATTACTTATATTTACCGAACATGTTTTCAGTATATTTCCGCACTCATTCCACCTCAACATGGTAAGCAACAGCTACGGCAGCCTTCCCTCCTCGCTCAGTCCTTTGTCTGTGTGACACGCTTTGCACTGGTACATCGGAAATCGCAACGTCCATGGCCATTCAACCATCCTGCCCAAGCTGCAAGGCCACCACCATCATCATTGCCATCTGCCGGGGTTCGGAGCTCGTGTTCGACCACACCGGCACACCGTGCAATCGTTATTAGTTGTCGATCGTTTCCGCATTCGGATTTCGGCTCGGGGAATTCAAAAAGTGCACTTTTTGCATCATTTTTCTGCTTTCAAAGCCAGCGTGAGGGGCCGTGGAAGTGAGGTGGTGCGAGAGTGGCGAACAATGAGGAGGGAACCAGGAACAGCAAGAAGGGAAACACCGGTCCGATGGAAACGGTAAACATGCACTTCACAGCAGCAAAGATAATGAAGGCAAACGGTAGTGTTGAAAAGTACCGAAACTGTAACATTTCTGTGGGATAGAGCTGATGTGGAAGTGGAAATGATGTAAACTCGATTAAAAAAAAACACTATAAAATTAGTTTTGTGATAATTTTTACGCAACATTTAAAACCTATGCCACATTCTAACAAAATAACTCTTGAAAATTCTTTTAAAAATCAAGAAAGTAAGGAAATCAGCCACCGATATTACGTAACAATCTGAAAATCCTTAAATTAGAACAAAAATATGAAGTGAAACAGAAATAAAAAACTAAACCAAACCGTTTAATGATCAACCTCCCTCTAAACATCGTTTGAGCTCGTGGAAGGAAAAACCAACACAAAATCAGCGTCGAATTACAATACTTTTTTTGCTTCCCCCGGCTGCGCTCTCCAAGCGAAACCCAAAACTGCACTATGCACTGCCCATCGGGATGGGTGCATCAGTTGGATTTTGTTCGTTGCCTTTTTCTTTACATTTTCAACATTTTATCCCTCGCTTTTTTGTTAATTTTTTAATGCTCACGGGTACTCCGGTAGTTTTTTTTTTTCCTGCTTTGTTTCCTTGTTCGATTTTCGTCTCCCTCTCTCTCTCTCTCTTTCCCTTTCGCTGTCTTTGGCACCCTTCGCGAGTGATCCCACCTGCTTGCTGTTTGTCGTCCCATCATCCCCTCCCGGCCGGCTTACGCACCGAAAGTGCATCGTTCAGAGCACGCGCTCAAATGGATCGCGTTTGTTGCATATCACATCACCACGGTGTGTGATTCGACACACTGCCAAAGACGACATCCCTCAAGAGGGATGCTCGGGAAGACGATCAAGAAAGGACATAAACATAACCAGAGAGAGAGCGAGAGATAGAGAAAGATAGTCTAAGCCCGCAACGATCCCGTTTCTATCGGTGCAACAAAGCAAAGAAAAACCCCCAAAAGGGCGCATTAAAAAACGATCTAGCTGCCTTCCCCGTCACTGGTGGCACGAGGACGATGAGACATCGCTCGAAGGAAGCATATAAAAAAGTGAAATGAAAAAAAAACACACCATCCAAAGCGCGCAGGAAGACATCGAAGAGGACACATCAAACACGCATCTTTTAAGGTGAGCGTACGAACCGGAGTGCTCGCGCGCGCGCGCGAGATCATCGCGTGCGCGTGTTACGTTTCGACGATCTCTCGACGATCTGTCGTCCCTTCTTTTTGGGGTGTGTGCGAGTTTTTTTTATTTTTTTTTTATTTATAAGACACCATTCTCTTCTTGAATTACGCTTTCACGTTCCGTTTCGCTAGTGGCGCGCACGTGTTCTACCACGATTAGGTTTTTTTTATTATTATTAGGGGCTTCCTCTCGTTCTTGCGTTGTCTCGTGTCGTTTTTGAGGGTTCGGGTTTTTTTTTCCTGTTACCCTTGCCCACCGCCCCATCCATCCGATCAGCAGCGATCGTGCGCGAATGGCGCGAGCCAATGAAAATTTAATTCGGGCCGGAATCGAAAAAGATGCTGCATGCGAGAAGGGGTATGTGTTCACCTTTCACTTGACAAATGGCGATCAATAGTTTGACACTTCGGTGAGGAGAATGTGGTTTTACATGATCGGGAGATTATTGGTTTGTTGGCTCCCTTTGACTTGAAATAACATTAGTCGTCTTCGTAATAGGAGGCAAGCTATTAATTAATTTATGTTTGTATTTTGTGGACCAATGACCAATGGAAAGATATTGTGAATTTTACTTTGTTGTTCCACTTGCTAATAGACGAAGAAATATGCGGAAAAGACGCAAAAAGATGTTTTAAAAATATGTATGTGGAGCGCATCTCAAAATATATATTTAAACAATTTTGTATAAATTTTATTTTAAATTCTTATTTCTTAATTTATAGTCTTTTTCATTTAAATTTTATGTATTTAGTTCTATCGAAGCGTATCACTGTTACCTACTGCGTGTTTATGTTGCCTTAGAAAGCATTTCTTCACCAAACTGTTAAACGTCTTACATGTGTCAATCTTTATTTAAATATACTTCCAAGTTTATGAGTACAAATCAATCATCAACATTAATAATTTACTCCTCAAGAAAGTGCTCTAAAATTGAGTTAATTCCTCAGCTTCATCTACACATTGACCGATCCCTGCAGCTGTTGGTACGCTCGTCAAAATTCGGGACGAAACGCAAACGGAACAAACAAACCTGTGTGAGAAATGTCGGCACCTCTCAGGAACCATCGCCATCGTCCCTTGCGAGCCGTACGCGTTTCCTGCCCAGCGTTGTGCTCCGCAAATATCACATATTATATTTTACGATATATTTGCTTAAATTACCGCACGCACCGTTACGCACCGGTTTGCATGTCGGTCGGTCCCGTGTGAGGTGTACCAGGGAGGTATACGTCTTGCGAAGGTGGTGGAAGGAGTCGTCCATCCGCCCGACAAAAACCGGCACCGAAACCGCCATAAAACGCAGCGCGCGTTTTGCTTTTATTGTTTGTTGACCCTTGGTCGCATTGTTTCCAAATTTTAATCCTAATTGTAGGGGGCCCCGTTTGTGCCGAAAAACCGACCGGGCCGACGGGTCCGAAATTGGTGGCGGCGGCGGTACGCAAAAATCGCACCGCCTTCGCTACCTTCGCCCCCGGAGCAACAAAATCACACGGTGTGTTTGTTTTTATCTGGTATTATTGGCCGGGTCCTCCTACGTCACCACCCAGTTTTGAAAGTTTACCAACAAGGGGTTGCTCCGACTGCGGACTCTAATAGTTGGCGATGGTGATGGTGGTAGGTAGCCGATTGAAGGCCGCCAATTCAACTTGTGCTGCGACACTACCTTGCGAATGTGGAACGACTCGCAACGACTACCTAAGCACCACACTCACCCAGACCCGTTCAGAAAATAATCATAAAAAGACTCCTCCTCGGCTGGCCAAGGTAGGCAAACCGTTGACGGCTACGGGAATGGGCTGTGGGTAACGCTTTCCGGACCGTACGTTCGGTCATAAAGCCTTAAAAAGGGAAAGCATTGGGCGAAAGCCTGGCCGGACCATTCGGCCATTAAAAATCAAACGTCAAATTTGCAAACGTCAAAAAAGCATTAGAGCATAGTAGGCCATGCCATACCAAACTGGACCGATCACGGTGATGTGATTCTGTGTTGGTGGTGGTAAGGACAAGCAATAGAGCGGGACCATAAAAAAGCAACGTATTGCTAAGCTCTGGCCATTATAGTGGCCATGCGATTGATGGTGGGCCAATAAAAAAGTGACCAGTTGAAACGTGTTCCGCGACCCTAGCGAGATTGTCAAAGGTAGTCATTTGAGAGCTGCTGCGTTGTTTTTCCAATCTGTTCCTGCCACCGATAGTCTGTCAATGTTCCATTTTTGACTCCTTTTGACCTGTGGTATGCACAAAACAAACAACTACATTTGAGTAAATGACGTTGCGCTGCTTGCTAAATGAGGTAACATCGGCCCGTAACCATGGCAACCCGATCTTGTACCTTCGCAGGTCATAACTCCTTCCTCACAGCGTTTCGCACCAGAGAAAACATCATTACGAACTCTGACAGTGATCCGATTCAGAAGGTCATAAACATTAAATTAGAAACAAACAAAGCGACAAAAAAAACAAACTCCAAATACCAGAGGGCACCATAAAAGGGTACCGGAGAAAACGGGGTAGAACGGGCTGGTTCGGTAAGATTCGAAATTCGCGGGTAGCATAACTGGCCCTGGAATTGACCGCCCGACACCGGGCCGTACGATGGGGGAGGAGTTCCAATGTCCAGCACTGGCTGGCTTGGCGGGGCTGTGTTATGCTGGCCGATTATGTTTGTTTTGCCAAAACAAAACACCCTTTCGCTTCCAAGCGTACCAGTGCACCGGCAAAGCCCCGGGTTTTCGGGGTTTTTGGAACGTGCGCGGGTGGTTTTACCTCCGCAGGGGGTCTGTGTATTTGGTAATGAGAGACTGCCATTCGAGGTAGAGAGAGAGACGGGTCGTATTGGCCGTTTTGTTTCAATGTCTGAAAGGGTTACCGAGATATTCAGTGATATCGGAGCGAAGTACTAAAACTTTGCAGGATCACTTCTTGGTCGACCGTTGTCAATCCTAGAGGGACCACTTCTACATTTGTTTCATAACAACAATGTTCATGATCTTTTTTCGTCACAACTTTCATACGTTCATCATTATTTAAGGAAAATACATTCTTGTATCAATTGCAAGACAATCGCGGAATGTTCTAGAAAGTTACAGGTAGCTAAACTTCGTCAGTGTTCATAGTTTGGACGATTAATTGATGTTATAGCTTCAAAAGCCAGTCAGGCACCTGAAGTCAGAGGGATTTATATCTTTTCGTGATATCTTTGTTTTATTCAACGTAGTCTTGGACGCTCCATATTTGAAAATAAAATTGACGAGTCCATCAATATCTTTGTCACCATTCCCGATTGCGACACAGGGTTATCGAATGTTCCAGAACAAAGATCTTCCCCAAGGTCGCACCGATATTAGAAACCGACTCAATCTCAGATACAAAACTTTCCGCAAGACCGGTTGAGAAGGGTAGCATTAGGAGGCCAACGGCACCTCGCCAAAGGGCTTGGTGCTTTAATTACAAAACTTGCACGGTACTATCCCTCGTTACATCGCAGCGCCGAATCGGTCCGCGACCGGTTGCCCGGTCGTAAGGTCTTCCAGCGCGTTGAAGGTCGCTGCCGCCGGCGGTTGGGTTTTAAAGTGTTTCGTACGTTGCATAAAGCACCGTGTTATCGAACTCCGGGTCGGTGAGGGGTGCCCGGTCCGGTCCGGTTAGGACTCCGAACCGGTAGACAATCAATTGCCCCCGGCACTGTCCGGGAGGATCAGACCGACACCCGTGGTGCGATCGTTTTTGATATCGTGTTATTGAGTGCGGCGTAAGACCTTCGAGACCCTTCTTCCCGACTCGTTACACAAGGTGCATGAAATTGATTGATCGGGAAACATGTACTTTTGCGGGGACATTGATTTGTAAGACGCTTGGGCCCAAAGTGTGCTGTAACATTCCTAACCTACTGGAGTGCGTGAATCGTTACGCTCGTTTCCGTTGCGCCAGAAGAGTGGCTCAATCACGTAAAAAGCACACAACGCTTCTGCATGGACTGCATGAGCACGGGACGAGATCATCTCAAGCTTGGGGAAGAACATGAAACGTCCGAAACGTGTTCAGGTAGTCGGCCCTCGGTCGGTCATCTCCATCCCGTAACTTCCCACACACCGTCTCAGCCTCACCGGTGGAAGATTCGCCAACGAGAGCAATTAAAATTTGAATACCTACCGATTTAGGGACGAGCACTAGCGCTATCTCTCTCACGCACCAACGCACGCTCCAGGACTTCCGAAAGCGAGTTAAAGCGTGGCGAAAATTAAAACATTCGTCTCCATCGGGATCCTTTCGACGCGCTCGCGCCCGCGTGTGGTGGGGATAAAGTGTCAGCGTATCGGCGCCGCACGTCGAAGCGGGACAACCGGTTGTGCTTGTGCAACCGACGATTTCCTCGGGTTACGCGAACCCTTCGGCCCTTCGGTACGGTAGAGAAAAGTGCGGAAAAACGGGGTTGAAAAAAAGAACTTCACGCACGGCACGGTCTGTTCTCTCTCTCCGAGCGAAAGGTTTGCCGTGCGTGTATGGGTGAGTAAGGGTTTCGTGCGAGTGTATTGATGAGCCGGCAGGTAGGGGAAGAAAGGTATCGAAAACAGGATCCGTTTGCTGTGGGTAGAGATCGCAACAGGAAGAGCTGTTTGATAGATTATTGGATAGAGAAAAGTTTTTAAAATAAAGTTTTTTGGTTTAGTTTTTTTCTTATACCCTATCGAATCACATAAAACAAAATACACTCATACACACATACACAACCAAACAAAGGATCAAGCATGTTGTGCTAGGTCAGCAAGTTTCTAATCTAGAGTAAATTCGCACCAAGTCCACCAGGCGCGGGACAGAAAGGGAGAGAGATAACGCATGCGGAAAAGAGAGCACAAGCAGGGGAAAAGGGGAACTTCGTTCCCTTCTCCATAAGCTGAAGTTCCTCTTTTGCGTGCTCTTTTCTAAAATTGCTCTAAATTTTGGGCACGCACACAAACAAACCACGTATGCGTTCCTGTAGCGAGAGCGAACGGGCGAGCCCGAAAAGAGCGAGCAGGCGCATCTGTTTACCGTCGCGAGAGTGAGCTCAACGCATGCTTCGATTGCGCCTGGTGCGAGCGTGCGTGAACGGGACGGAACGAAGGGTGAACTGTCAAAGCGACAGTCTAACCAAAAAAAAAACACCTTTGAGTGTGTGCGTACCCCATGCTGACGGACCGTTTTCCCTTCGCAGCAGCATACGCACATTCTCTGATTTTCAAATTTATTTTTCAAAGATCACTCAAAGCCGACGGTTGCGCTGCGCTCTGGGCCGCAAACGAGAAACCGCACAGACACAGCTCGCACCGGCCACGGGGAAAAAAGACGTCCTGTGTGTGTTTTGCGCGCGCGGGGAGCATTTGCTAGAGAATATACAGAAGAAGAAGAAGAAGAACATTCCAGTGGTGGTGCTCGGCGGGAACCGAAAGGAGTCGTTGGTGTCAGTCGTTCCGTGTCCAGTCAGGAATCCGGTCGCCAACAAGCAGCCATCCCGGGCGCAATCAGTGCTACCGACTCCGTCCTGAGGCAGGAGTCAAGCAGTGTGGTACGAAACACGCTGGTGTGATTTAAAACTCGAATCCACAGTGCTCATGTGTGTGACGGTGTAGGTGGGCAGAAATAGGAAAGTGATTTAGCAGAATATTTTAGCCAGTTTTCGTTTTTGGTTGCTTGGAAATACGAGTTCCAATGTATCTGCCGCAAACATTGTAGAGCGATGCGGAAGTGAGACATTCGGTGGTGGCAAGTGTTCTGTTGCTAGTGTGCTTGACAAACGAATTTTGGGTAAAAGAGAATCACTCCGCACAGTGTGTCTCGCTAGAAAAGTGCATCGAAGTTTTTTGAGCAGTGATCAGTGATAAGTCTAGACCATATAGATCCAGAAGAACCACAAGTGCTTTGTGAAAGTCTCCACACGAAATCATACACCGGCAAACGGTACACTACGGACCCAGCGAGTGACAAGGCAGTAATGGCTTTGTCGCTTCTGCAGGACGCCCAAACAGCAAGAGGTATGTCACAATCCAGCTCACTAATCAACGTTAACATTCACTCCAAAAACAAAAAAAAAACGTTTAAGAAAACAACGACGAAGGGTTGTACACGTCTTGTACTTTTAATTGATTCAATTTAAAATCCTACGGGTCAAGCGAGCGACGAATGGCAAGGCGGTGAATGAAAGTGAAACTGATGCTGGTCCCGTCCGCCTTCGTTCTACCTCTTATCGCGCGACGCTGCATGCGCAGTACACAAGGCCGCCCATGGCTTATGTACTACAGCACCGCCAAGGATGGCCACATGGTTCCTTCCGTCTGGCTTTCACTTTTCATTCACACTTTCACAACGAAAACGAGCAAACACACACCGGCAGACAAACGCTTGCTCACACTTCGGAGGTCATTTCCTTCCGCTTTCGTGCATCTCGTGAACCTTGAGAGGTGTTTCAAGGTGGAATGGGTATTTTCATACATTTTGCACCAAAAGGAGGCCATGGAAAGAAGTTGAAATGGGCAATGGTTGTTTTGAGATATATCGTTTCATTCTTGGTTTACCGTGTTGTTCGAGGTCACTGTAGTTTGCTTGTGATTACAAAAGGCGGATTTGAGCATGTTATCGATGCGCTAAAACACATCAACAATTTTATATCAAATTTAAACTATTTGTACTTTTCTGGTTAAATAATTTCTGGAAGTTGGTAACTGCTTTTCTGAAAACTTATAGTTTTTTTTATCAACACTTTGACACCACTCGAAAAGAAATCGTCACAGCGAACATTCGCAAACACCGACGGCAACCCGTCCTCGGATCGGTCAAATAAAATCTAATCAAAAGGCACCGCCCGGGAGAGGGAACAAATAAATAAAGCTTGGGCAAACAGGAGTAATAATTTCACTTCCTGATCCTTGAATAAGCGAAGCAAATAAAGCCGGGAAACTTGCAAGAGCGAGCCCAGAATGAAACTCAATCAAGCAGGCGGTGGCGAAACGCAACCAAAACATGCGACGGTGCGGGAACGGTTTCGGCACGAAATAAATAACTCTGAAAAGGGTTCCGGGACGTACCATTTCGCGAACTCTACCACGATCGTCGTCCTAATCGTCGGCCACGGGTTGGGTCTAATTTTGCGACTGCACACTACGAGCGAAAAGCGAAACACAAACAAACAAACAATATAAAAAAATAACCCGTACGTAAACAATCAATACACAAAGACGACTCGCTTTCACCCTTAGAGCCAAGTGATAAGCGAGAGTGAGCGATAGTATGTGTGTGAGGGAGAGGCGAGGCTATAAATAAAGGATTAAGTTTCCCGAAACGCGCCAAAAACGCGCCGTTCGTTCGCTCGTTCGTCCTCATACACCAACACTCACACATGGAGACGCCGGAGATGAAGCCAACATCGCACCACGTGTGTGGTTTGTTGTGTTTCCCGAGCAACAACAGCCACCCCTTCGTGTTCCGCCGGGTGTGTAGGGGGAGGGAGGTGGTGGTTGGGAAGAAAAAACCCATTCAATCCGTCTCGCCACGGGCTCGACGATGGCGTGTTCGAGCAAGGACGAACACGAGACGCCCCAATGCCGACGTCATCGTCCTGTAACCGGGGTGAAACAGGCGGTGGGGTTTTGTTTTGCTCAACAGTTCGTCCCATTCCGCCCCCCAAATCACACACACACACACACACACATGATGGGATCGGAATGGAATCCGAATCCTTTCCGAATCCACGAGTGCTTCACCCGAAAGGGGAGGCTTCCAGCATGTGCGCGCGTGTGTGTGTGTTCGTACGCGCTTGGAGCCTTTTCCGAAGCAACTCCTTCTCGCACGAGAGCAAAGCGTGTGCTTCCGGGGTATGTGCACACGCATCTCACATGCGAGAGCCGGCTTTTTTTTTTGTGTGTGTACCGGCGTGTTTTTACTACCGTCACATGTTTCGTGCGAAAACTTGGAGTGCAGTGTGCGCTATATTTAGC
>JXWZ01011092.1:0-16321 GCA_000956215.1 Anopheles farauti No. 4
CACCACTATTGCACTTAAGCCCCACAACCACACCACTCTTCACTCCTCCCGTTCACGTCTTGCTTTAGAAACTCGCCGGCTGGTTCGGTTAGTTTAATTAAATCCCCATTATCGTTGTCCCTCGCCCGGTTGCGCTTTCATAAACTCATTACCAGCTCAAAAGGCAATAACGTCGCGCAAAAAGTAGATCACATCTATCCGTGGCCCTCGTGTCGCCCCTGCCCCAACTGCTGCTGGTGCATAGGAGCATAGAAATTTTCTTCGATAATTCTTTCGTGCACTTTTTGTTTTGTGTTTTGCGATTTTCCATTCCCCTGCTGTCGACAGAGCCGTAAGAACGGCAAAGGCGGAACGCTGCAGTAATTTATTTACTTAAGCAGCACCAACCACGAACGCTGGAGTCACCACCGGGTTCGTGCCTTGCGAGTTCCTCGCTACCCAGGAGGCACGTCCTGAAAACTCGGCGAACTCGTTCTATCTGCGCTTGCCGGAAGTCGATTTTCTTTCCGGAAAAGTGGGTTCGGTTTATCTCCGGTAACCATAATTAATTCAATTTCAGAATCTATTTAACAGCACCGCTCTCGTGGCGTTGTGAACCGTCTTGATGAGGCAGTCTTGCATTATTGGCTGTCGGAATGGTGAGGGGAGAACACAGATTAGCAGACGGGTGTAGAAGGAATTGCGGTGGAAGCATTGTATGCGAGTGAGTACAAAAGAAATAAATAAAATAAAGCAGGCAAAATGTTCAATCCGGAAGGAACAACATTACTGCGAATTCCTGCTGCCATTTCTGCTGGCAGCCAGTTGGAAAGCAACTCAGCAAGGAAGAAATCGGTGAATGGAAGGGATTACGTTGCCCGAAACAAAGGCCATAATTCTGCCGGAACGACTAAACGATGCAGACTATTTACGACAAAGTGTTTGTGAAGGTTTTAATTGTTTAATTTACAGTAAGTGCTATACGTAGACGTTTATTTCGAAGGAAAAACTTTCACAAAGAGGAAAAAAACCAAAACAAAGTGGAACATTCCACTAAACTTGTGCTCTTAAGGCACGTGAATAATATTTGAACCTATTTTATGTAGTACATTATAAACAATAATATATATGATAATATGAAGACAATATTAAAGCTCTATTGTTAATTAATGAAACATGAAAATATTGTAATAAATAATATTATATAGAAACTTCTACGAACTTTTACAATCAATCTTAAAAATACATTGGTAATGAAGAAAAAACATAAAAAAAAGCAAATGACAAAGGGCAAACGATCCAATCAAATACCTATGAAAAATACAACTGAACGATCCTCACCACCTAAATTCCCCTAGACATGAAGACAAACTGTTGACCAACCGAGCGGAACCGAGATAAATCAATAAATAGTACAAGATTATGGCAGCATAAGATTCATTTGTTACGTGAAGCACCTTCGGCTGATGGACCTCCTCACCAGTCCTCCACCCGTGCAGCTTCAATGCATTAAAAAACGGGGAAAAAACGACTCCGAAGGTGAAAAACAAGGTTCTACATCGCCCGAGAATAGGTTCACTTGTTCCGGACCAACCGAACGAATGAACAAGCGAACCGACGGTGCGGTTTCGGCGGCCTCACCCCCGACCCGATCGATCGTTTGCAACCGATCAGCCGATCAACTTCACAGCGCCCGATTCCAATCGATTAGAGCCCCACGAGAGGCGAAAGCGGACGTCCTATCGAGTGTGCGCCCTGCGGACGGCTCAAGATGCATGGGCTTTATTGAGTGATTAAGTATTATTTAATTGATGTTTGACGCTTGGCCACATTCCTCCTGCCGTGTGCGCGTCGAGGCGCGTGAGAAGGGCCCGGTGCTTAACCTGTGAGGCATTACCCGTAATGTGATTCATCAAGCGCACGAGAACCCCGGGCCCCGGAGTATCATTCACACTTGCGCTTGATCCGATCAAAGTCAAGTATCATGCCCATCTATTTTGTTGTTTGATTTAGAACTGATGTTGATTTATGTTTTTTTTCATGCGCCCCACCACCACAGCTCTGCGCGCATAGAATGAAGACGGAAAACAGCCCGAGCACACTGAGTAGCATTATGGTTTGGACGTTGACCTTCGAAATGGAGATGGATTTGCTTTTATTTGCTGCCCGTCACTTCCACCAGCTAATGTTACCCCGAATCGAGAAAACTCTCACGAAGAATATTCGTTTGCGTAGTGGAGAAACTAGCACGGTTCTTACAAGCCGTCGATTAACTTCCTAATGCGCGAAAGTCCCGTTTTGGGGCGCAGATCTGCCAAAGTTCCTGCCATCCGCCTTTGGTCGATTCATCACCTGGCCTAAAAAGGTAAAGTCTCCAACCGAGCGATTCACGTCGAATGGAGCGAAGGTGTCAATAATGTTAACTATACACCATTCCGATCATCCGACAAATGCCGATCGATCGACGCAAGTATGTCGAACCCTTTCGGACTCTACATGAAGAAGGAAAGAAAGGTTTACGTTTTGTTTAATAAACACTAAAATAAACAGTAACGTCAAATAAAAATTGCTTTGGAGATAAATTATTTCTAATTTTACATTTATTACCGCCAGCCTTGAGACATAGTTAGATAGAAATATTTACATAAAAAATCGCAAACTACAAGGATTCTAATTGAACTAAATTATACCCTCATCTAAACAAACAAACGTTTTTCTAGTACAATACCTACTGTCGCTTGTAACAAATATGTCGAAATAAATGAACTGAAAGAAAAAAATCTTTTAAATTTTCCAAATTTAATTAAACCATTATTTTTCATATGGGATGATGGAATGAAATTATAAACAAATTCAATAACCGTCCCCTTTATGGATGTTTTACACCTTTGCTCTTCAAAACACAATCGCGCTAAGATCCACATTCCACAAGCGCAAAACCTTACAGAAAACGCAGCTCGTAATTAATTACGCGCACCAAGAATAGGATTTCAATCGACTTTTGACCAAACTGATTCACGACTGTCGACTGTTGCTGCTGTCCCATCTTCGTGTGTGTGTGTGAGAGAGTGAGAGAGCGAGAGAGAATAATGGGAAGCGTAAGTCAAGGAACTCATTAAAGTGGAATTCAAAATTTATTACCCTTCTTGCACGGGGTGCGGCCCGGAGAGTGAGAAAGGAGCCGTAGACGCATCTTCGCGAACTTCGATTTGCCAACATCGGCACGGCAGCTTCCACCCCGTTCGCGGGTAGGATGCACCCACCCAAGGGCGCTGCTATCACAAGCGATGCCAGAGCAACAATGTGCGCATCGAACACAGCTCCTTTCCTTCATCCAGCTGCCAGGTGAAATATACGGTGCCAGAGAAGGTGTGCGAGTGTAAATTGCTTGTTCTCACCACAATTACTTCGTGCCGTTTTTTTTCTGTACTCCTCCGTTTTCCATAGAATATTCCCGCTCGATCCCGCCCGCGCGTATCGTGTATTGTAAAATTCTGGACTTTTTCCAGATCCCTGTGCCCAGAGTTTATGCTGCCTCCCTGGGCTGACAGTACCGGTGTAGTACAGTTTATAGCACCACAAGTTGCAAGTCAATCTTGCCGCTGCTTCCCGCTTCCTTCCCCTCTCATAATCCCGGTGTTCATCCCCCCGACCTACCGAGCAACAATGAAGATTGCGGTTAATCCTTCTCAATGCTCGCGCTTGCAGTGGTTCCTTTCGGGAGGGCAAAAAAAAACGAACCACCTGTCTCCCCCCTGAGCAGGAACCTTCCACATCATTCCACTAGATCTCCGTTATCGTGCTTCTTGTGCTCGGTTGCTCATTTCAATAATTTATTGTACTTGCTACAAACATCGTCATCGTCTGGTTCGTCCCCGTCGCCGCCCCGTCCGAACCGCTTCGGCGTAATTCTTCCAATGAAAATTTATAGCAATAAATCAAAAATTAAAATCTTCCTCATGCGCGCACGTCATATCCCGAGCCGGGCCCGTTATGTGGTGGAGAAGCGGGCTAGCTGAACGCCATCAAACAACACCAGCAACAACAACAAAAAACTACGTACAAAAAGGGCTAAAAATAAAATACCCTTCAAAGGTGCTGGCGATGCCATGGTCTTGTCGTTCCGCGCACCAAAGACCGTGGTGTGGTGCTATTGCATTGATTTGATTTTTATGCACCCATCGCAAAGGTTTTTTTTTTGTTGTATTTCAGTTTGTACACTCAAGCTGGAATCGAGGGTTTTATTGAACCGGTGACGTGCGCGGAGGACGCGCTTTAAATGAAGTTGTTTGTTGCATTACCATAGTCATCACCAGCGACGCCATCAGCGAAACCAAGGGGGACTCCACTCGTGGTAATCGCAACGATCTAGAACCAAACAGTTTTGTGCTCATTGGAACGGGAAAGGGGATGGAATCTGAGGATGGGGGGTACGGTATGGTCGCCTTTCTCGGTGAGGTGAGATGCACAACATCTTCAACAATAAAGTTGGTTGATTGTACGGTACGTTTTAATTTTATTTCATCTCTCCTAGTGCTTCAAATTGCTACGGTCTTGACCGTTAAGCGACGAGAATGCTCCGAAAGGTCCTGAGGGCGATATGAACCCGTTCCAAGGGGTTAGAAGCGATGACATTTAACGGAATATTTTGATCCTCCCGTTACAAATGATTTAAAACCATTTTAATATTGGTTATAAATCATGTGATTTATTACACCGAATTTTGGTTTACAGTACCACTTTATTTTATTTATTATTACATTTGTGTACACAATTACTGAAATAACACGAAAAAGTGTATATCAACTAACAAAATATTACGAATCCATTACACAGCTTACTAATAAAAAAAGTCAAAAATGTTTTTATATTTCAATAAGATTTTATGCTCCAACCAATCAACATTTGATTTTAGATTTTAATCATATTTTTTCAAAAAGCATGTTAGTTTGAAATTAGGAAACATTTGTGAATAATTTAATTTACAATTAATTGGTCTAGTCGCATGTATGTGCTCCTAACATGTTTATACTAACGTAGAAATTAGTTTTGAAATTGTATTGAAATGGGTGCGTAATGTGTTTGTCCACTCGCTTAGAACCAGGGTCAGATATTTCAGATGACCTGAAACTGCACCAAAGCAATACTTCCATTCTCATTCAGATGCAAATAAAATGAAGCGTGTAAATTTCATTTCACACGACACGGTGTACCTCGATTGAACGTGCAGTCGGAATTCACACAATCAAACGTACCAACGGTACCCTACGGATGTCAACGGTTCTGATAGATTTTTGATAAAATTTCCGTACACCGACACCCGGCCGATGTTGGCAATGGCCGCGGCCATGGTGAGAATATTTCGAATCGGGATGCGCTTACCAGCAGAAACAACATCACACAAAAACGTATGAGGGCATCGAACATACATTCGATTTCGAGTTTGACACAATCGAATTCGAGTCGCGGATCATCCATTGTTGAAGCCAACTGTGGACTATGGATGCTGCAGTCTTATCGAGTTGGATCGCTTTTCATGCACGAAAAGGGATGTTCTCGTGTATTTATTCCGATGCCGCCGCTAGAACACGACACGGTCAATCGTTCGGCTGCGTTTATCAAAATAGCAAACACTCGCCCATGAATCGCCTTCTCCACCATCTCCAGTTGAACCCGAGAACGATGGCACGCACGTTCGGCGCCCGGCTCGGTTTTCGCTTCCATCTCTTCCAACCCCTTAGAACACAATGCGATCGATTTCACTCACAATCGTAGACAAAAATCGAACCGCTCCGTGCGCACCACCCTCCAAGGGAAGGGCTCCTCCATCGGCTGCAGTCGCGCGTGTCAATGCCGGTTTCGGCGCGGTTCTGTAAACGCGCGCTCGCGCACTCCCCGCGGATGGAATGCGATCGGAGATGAAGCTGTAAGATGATGAAGCCGTTCGATGCACCGCACTATCAATCGTTCAATCAGGGGTAAACCCTTCAAGAGGTGGATCATCTCAACGCCGCTTTTTGCTCCGGTCGGTATGCGTGCGGAGCACCGTACACAATGCCGTCGGAGGGAGGGTACGGTGGCCCTTCGGGCCCGGCGGCAACCGTTGAAACGTGCGGGTTCCGGTGCGGTGGGGATGGTAAAACTATCGCGTCTGATACTCTTGAGCGATCTCCGATTGCGCGCCGGTGATGTAATAGGATCGCGATGGGAGCACGGCTGCAAGAAGGCTCGAAGCTCAGCGACAAGCGTTAGGGTACCCCCGTCAGCGGTACTTCGATTGGGTAAAGGGTGCTTCTTGAGAACGGACGTACGAGCGATTCGGGCATTAGCGTATTCTTAGTTTCGCTTTCATTCTGTCTTTGATCAGAAGAGCACAAGATGAAGTCAAATGATAGAACTTCAATAAACAAATTATTATACACAATTTCAATTCCATTTCAGATGTGTATAAAATATTTTAAAAAATCAATCCAGCTAATTCTTTCTTTAGATGGACGGCCATGAATATTACAAGATCCTTTCCATGCACAGTAAATGACACCTTTCAACCTAAAATGAGAGAAAGTAAATTTGAAACCGTATTTCCAAAGAGACGTACTTTAACGCAACTACTGACCAGTGACAAACGGTGGAGAGTTACCGAAACCGGTACCGCAACTCGCCGCCAAACGTTGATGCCCAAAACGTAACAATGGCACCGTGAAAGGATCCGCGCCTCCTTCTTCAACACCAAAACACAACCGGCGCGCAGCAGTGCCCATGTAACACACCATTAGGCTACTTACAGCGATGATAAATGGTAACGAAGCGTCTTTGATACCAGCAGCCTTTGATCGCGTGTAAAGCACGCGCGCATTACTTTCATTTCGGTTTCCTCCTCTGCTTGATGGTGTTTTTTTTTATTTTATTTTTTATTTTATTCGGACGCACGGCAAACCATTGGTCAATAAAATTAATGATCATCAATCGTCCACCGGTGCAGCAGGAGCACGGCACACAATAAGAACGCGCGCACGGGACTGTGGGTTGCGGTAGGGAATAGCATCCCAAATCTCCATCCCGTCCCGTCCAACGGTGTGCATTTCGAGCTGGAACACGTGTTTGGCGGGCCCAACGCCGATTGCGCGCCCGACACCTTCGAACACCGTTGCATAACGAACGAATTTATTCATGCTTCTTGACGTGTCGGTCGGTGTCGACGATGGCTTCATTTAATGGGGTTCCTGCCCGGTTCGATTTCTTCGTCCTCCGGCGGTCCATGTGAGGACGGGGGGGGGGCGGGGGACGGTTGGAATACTCCAAAACTCCTGGCCCGAGATTTCTAACGCCAACGGGCAAACTCCTTTTCGGGCAAACGTGCCCCCCGACTACCGAATAGGAGACGGGTTTTCCGTCGGTTTCACAAGCATGAGGCTAATGCACGTGATGAAGGTGGGTTGACTTCTTGTGTTGGCTCCTGAGGAGAGTAACAGCAGAGCAAAAAAATAAACGCCAATGCTCGGGATCTAGCTGTCTCGTTTGATGAATGTCCACCGTCTCATCCAGAGAAGGCAACAGCAGCAGCAGCAGCAGCCTCCAGCCTCATAATCACCGGTCGAGCCACACGTCGTGCGGAAATATGCCGCCAACGATGACGCCACCGCCACAGTTTGGCGCAAACACCCCCCGGTCCCAAGCGTCTGCGGCTGAAGGGCACCCGGGCGTTATGTTCTACTTCCCAGCAGACACTAGATTAAGCCATGCCGGATCGCCGGTCCTCGGGCCGCGTCGAGATTTATGGTGATAAATATTCGCGACGCGTCGTCGCGTCTCCGGGATTGGCAACCCGGGGCAAACGGGGAGGCGTCGATGGTGCTCTTGCTTAATTGTAATAAACGCCGGCCCGCAGCAGGAAGTGATGCGAACCGAACCGAACCGTACCCCCGTGCGCGGGTCATGATGTTGCACTCCGGCGATCTATGATTTCGCATCCGTTGCGAGAGACGTGGGATCCGTCCGAAAACACCCCACGTGGGTGCAGCTCCTTTATCCTTTCAGCGCTGGCTGGTAATATTTGTTTGGTCTAGGCAACAAGGCTGCAACTCACCAACGCCGACGCCCTGCACTGCAGGGCCACCACCATCGTCATCATCATCATCATCATCATCACGGGCCAAAAGCTAATGAGGGTTAACTAGTCGTCATTCAGCGGGGTTTTGCAAAATGGATATGGAGTGAGCAAAATAAAAGGTCTTCGCCAGCTGAAACCTACACGCGTGAGGACGCGAGACCGGTGGTACCAAGGGAACTAGAGGGGGTCGACAAAATTAACGGCGGTACTAAAAGCAAACATGAGACGCGTTTACCGTTAGTAGTAAAATTCAGTAAAATGTTGCCGGCGGGTTTTGTTGCGCCAATCCGTCCCCATCGCTCATGCGATTCTCGGTTCTGCACATCATCATTCATCAACCGCTCATTCAGGTTTCGCGCCGCTCAAGGTGGCGGCCGCTGATCACACTCGTGTGCGGTTAGATGTGTGGGCGGAGTAGGATACGTTTCACGCCGGATGTTGAAAGAAATTTCCGTGCAGGAGAACGGCCGACGTGCGTGTTTTTTTTAAATACGTTCAGGTGCGAGAAGCATGTAAGAAATTTTTATCCTATTTAACCTCTGAACTTAACGACTAAAATTCATACTACGAAGGCGATTTTTTCAGTTTCTTCTTTGTTTGTATATGTGACCGTTGGGTGGGAGTTTTAGGGAAATAGTAACAAAAATGCCCTTTTCGATTCAAACCGTCACCACAACAATAAAACTCTAATTATTTTTCCTCGCACAACACGAGCTCCCTATCTTCTATCAGCGCCGTGGCACGATTTTTCTCGTCTTATTGTGTTCCCTAACCATCCGGCACGCTGTCCCGAAAAAGGAACTGCGCTAGATATGGACGTCATAAACGCCCGGTCAGAACAGTGATCAGAAGTTCCAAAATCCCAAAACATAAAAACCTTTTCGACGAGCGAAATCCGATAATATCTCCACGGCGAAGGGCGTCCTTTGTCGCAAGAAATGGGTAAAATGTCAATGTTCAACTGTCGAGTACCCGACACAGAAAGCATTATGGCACATATTTTGTTGTCACCACTTTGCATGACGAAGAAACTGCAGCAGGAAAAGTTCAAAGTGCATGATGCCGATTTCGCCCCAGCGAAAGAGGAAAAGTCTGTCTTTTTTGGAGAACCGAATCCATAATGGGAAAAATTAATTTGTTCGCTTGTTGTTGCAGCACATGCAGTGGAGCAAAAGTTTACGGTGCCTTTGCGACCTGAGCCCATCCACTTTGGGAGTAATTTTTGCTCCCGGTTTGGTTTGAGGCAAATGATGAAAGTTTTGACACGCTGTGCACACGTTAGCACGTTTTCTTCGAAAAGTTTAATTTTTTTGCTTCAACAAACTTTCAAAGTGGCAAACGAATCATGCTGATGAAGAATTTATTTGTTTTCCCATTCGATTTTTTCCAACAAATCATAAAATAGCAACCAAAGTCGTGTGAAGTAACAAGCACAAACCAAATATTAAATTTGAATCAAACAGAACATGACGTTTCCGACCCCTTGTAATGAGCTAAATAATACCAACAGTAACAGAAGCGCACAAATAAGCCGCTAACTGATGTTCGCCTGCTCGGTCATGATCAGTTCGTGTCAGTCAACTGTTTAGTGTTTAGTTACCATCATCAATTTGAAATTATTTAAATCCATCATTATCATCACGCACGTTTACGCCACACCTCGTCCCCTTCGTTTACAACATTATCCCGGAAATATAATACACACCCCAGACCAGGTTTAGAAAAATCTTTCTTCACTCTCGACCCAAATCGCAACACCCCTAAGGCCCCCACCGTTGAGAAACTGAACTAGAATAAACCCACAATAGGCGCACCACCCTGCCATCCCAATAGTCATCGTTTTTGATGAGAAACTTATTAAATTTCTGATCGATCTACACCGAAAGCTGGTGCCCAACGCGCTCCAACCATAGGCCATCGCCGAATGGCCATGTGCCCCGTACGGTAGGAAGCATCTTTGAACTTCGCGGATCAAGCGATGATGAAATATTATGATTAATGATGGATTATTTTCGCGCGGGTACACGGACGCACGCACGCGTTGTGATATTAAATGTGGCCGCGACAGCAACGGACCGACGAAGTTCACAGCCGAAGGAAAGGACGTGATGATATTTTTTTCCTAAAAAGCTCCGGTGGGTGGTAGTCTGTTCTAGCCAAAATTATAGATCATGTTTTCTGTACTTTGACGTTAGGTTGTTGAACTGTCCGTAACATTTTGGATTGATGGCTCGAAAATGATGCGATATCGTATCAAAACAAACACGATTAAATTAAGTTACTGTTTGATGAGCCGTGACAGAAGGAGAAATTTATTTATCGTATGATTATGAAAAACTGTAACAATAAAATTATGATCAATTATGATAAAACTATTGAATACAACTAGAGCAAAGTATTCATCAGAAATAAGTTAATAGAAAAAAGAGAATTTCATTGCAAAAAATAGAATATAGAAATGTCGAAACATAGAATATAGAAAAATAGTATGATATATTAATGCGTGAAACATTAAAAAAAAAAACAACTTTAATTTTTTAACTTCTTCAACGCTATTTTTTGTTTAGAAACTAGCTTTGAATAATATTTATCATGAGTTTATTTTACACTATTTATAATGTTTTTCTCGACTTATTTTATACTATTCCGATTGCGTGACCTTTCACAGTATAATTTCGTTTCGTCATGCTGATGACCGGAATGTCGATCATTTCAAGTGTCGTTTTAAACGACTGTAATTAATGAAATACACAGTTCAATTTGAAATTCAATAGCCCTCATCAGTAATAGCATGTGTTAGTTAATTGCGCTCGAAGACACCAACATTTTCACTTAAACCAAACATAGTTCATTTCATGGTCTGGAGGCAACAAAAAAGTCGACATTAAACTCCAACCTGATTACCTCCTCCTCCGCTCCGTTTGCATGCCTCCCAGGTGAGCAATCACGCATTGCACTACATTTCAATTCCATTCATCTTCTCGCTCGCTTAATGAGCGGTTCGGTTGAAACACAAATCACTGAGCGATGTCCATCATTACTACGCCTAATCGTCAAACGGGGCAAAATGGGGGGAGGGCCACCACCCCAAAACGGGACACTCTGGCCCGTAAGGCACTGTGTCAAGGACACGGTGCATCATCAATACCGAAACGAAACTAATCCGTTCTTAGTCTCGTTTTCGGCAAACTGGTGCGAGCGCGCGCCCCGTAGCATCGCGGGCTACGGCAGCCAAAGGCAGCCACCCAAAAGGCCAGATGCATTTCTAATGAACAATTTATTGTTACCGACCCGACCCCCAATATTTCACAATTCTCGCCAGTGCCCCCGGGGGCATCCTCATCATGTTTGGCAGAGCGCCTCCAATCAGGCCGGGCGGGCTAACTAATGGTGTCGGGCCACGTGCCACCCCGGGCACACGCTGCGTTCGAGATGGCGCCTACTTTTGGTGGGAGCTGCAAAACGGACCGGAAAGTGAACGGAGACCGTGCGTTTTGTTGCTGCCCACCTACAAAATTGGATATTGTGTTTGCTCCCGCGCACATGTCTCGTAACAATTAGGCGTTGCAAAGACGCTCACGTTACTGTCTCACGTGAGGGATGTGTCGTTTGCCGTTTAAGATGTTTGATTTCGAAATTTCGAATAGCAATTTAAAGATTTGTTTTTGTCTTGATTGAGGTTTTTTACTCTATTTTACTATATTTTCTTATAGTTCGTACATAGCTAGTTCCTAATTAAACTCTGCTATTAATTCCCAAATTAATCATTCTCAATTACTCAATACGATTGTTGATTATAAAGATAAAAATTCGATATATTATAATCTTAAAGAACTCTTGTAAATAGCAGTATGACGTATAAACCTAATGTAAATTCCACTAAATCTTTATAACAGCGTAACATCACAGAACTAGATTGAAAAAATCTCTTCTGTCGCTGTAACTTCAGCTCTCTATGTGATGCAGATGAGAAGAATTTAAAATCTTGCAAAATTATCAACAATGTCAGCAAGTAGAACAATTTGTAACCCAGAAAACAGGCAGGCAAGACCTTTTTGCAACACATCTCGCGTATTAGGCACACCAACCACGCGGTCACGCTCTTCTAAAGCCTTCAGAAAGCCCACCACTCGCACCAAACCAAAAGTGCATTGGTTAATCGAGTGGAATAAACGACTCGTCACCGCAACATAACCCGCTTTCACATCCCAACAGAGCGCCCAACAGCCTCTACCAAGCGAAGAAGCAGCATGTGGTCAGGAATAATTAAGACAACTTAATTAAAAGCAAAAATGTCAACGACAAGCAAAAAGGAACAAAAACCGCCCGAGACCGGTGTTTCCCGAGAGTATGAAGAAAAAACGACCGAGGAGCGCAACACTGTCGCGTAGGATCAGCAAATTTATACTGCATCGATAGATAGGCTGTACGAAGGACCGCGCAATCCGACCGGAGCGGTGGAATGCGACAAAGTTAAGCCATCGAAGCGGGCAGAAATCAATTAAGCATCCGAAGTATGACGTGCGGTTGTCAAAATTGAATCACTCGGCGCCATTAGGATCGGATCCGCAGCGAGACGGTGTCAGTGTCAAGGCTTCTGGATCGCTCTCTCTCTCTCTCTTTTTCTCTCGCTCTGTAAATCATACCTTCGTGCCGCGGGTGCTCACTTTACCTTACCGGGTGACGGGCACTGCCACCGTGGAGTGAGCGTGAGCAATTCAGGCATCCAGGTCATCCACTGTCAACCGACGCATTACTAAGTTGTGTCCTCCCGGCATTTATGCGCGCGGTTGATCGGTTGATAGCACCGTGATGGCTTGCTACTTCCACCACCATCGGGTCTCGCTTGCAGGAGCGCGTGCCTCCCTGAAAGGATCGTACCCCGGACACTCACTCCACTGCATGATTTAAAATGCTCAGTTTTCGGTTGGATCTGTCCGGATCGGGCCAGCAGCACTTAGGCTGCGCTCCGCCACTTTTTGCGAGCTAAAAGGGAGGCTAAGTAGAAACTCTTGTTATTCGATATCACCCTCGCTGCGGCGACCTCCCCCTTCCCGGCGCTCTTTTCGAGCAGTTCCGGTTCGAGGAACCGACACACGGCGGGAGACCGGCGGGAGATCGCGTTGTGCGCCCTGCCGCCCACCGGTACGGGGTGGACGATGGGTTCCGCAGCTGCTGTGATGCTTCCCTTTGATCAATCCGATATCGGATCGGTGGGTTTATGTTTCCCGGCCCCGGGAGGAAATTTATCATCACTCTCGCACCCTTTCCCCATCGAAGGGCGCGTTACACCACGATCCCGCCAAACGTTTGCACGATTTAATCAGCGAAACGTCTCTCGTCGAACGCACCCCACACGGCAGCGTCGGGAAGCTAAACGGTCCGCTCCCGTGTCGGGACGTGGAGCCTCCGAGAATTCAGACCGCAAACACGCTCCAGATGCTTAGCACGACGCACAATTAACATTTCGCGGCGCACGTTTGCGTAATCTCGCTTATCCCGGGTTGCAAACCGACCGGACGGTCATTAATCCCTGCCTTATGAATTCCGTCGTCTTATCGGACCGCGATCGCTTTGGAGGGAACATCTACCGGTGCGATCTTTCTTTATCGCTCATTAACGCCCGGAATGCTGATTGGCCGGGGTGATTGGGTGAAGCCACGGCCGCTACAATGTTACCGTCTTCAAAACGGGCCGCTGAAAATAACTCACACAAGAAAATCAGTTTTGAAATATAATTACAATTCAGGTTCAAAAACATAACCAAACAAACGAGTAAGCGTGCTTTTATGCTTTAAATTAATAGCGTCCACACTTAACCCATTTCGAACGCTAAACATTCAGCGAACATGAACGGAAGAAGCGCCTCGCCTCATCATCTTCGCACGACCCATCATTACCATATTGTCTGCTCGTACCTTTCCCACTCTCCTGTCGACACACACTGGTTAACAACTTTTCATTTTATTGTTCCAATGCAAATAACGTCTGCTCAAATGGTAAAGTGCGCGTGGAATTGCAATTCCGCAGCCCACACGGAATTCGCCATCGTTCGGACAATGCACGATTGAAATGGGTCATCAATTATGTAAGGACCATTGGCACGGCTGTTCTGCACACGTCGCCACGTCGTTGGAAAAGGACCAACGTGCATTTCCCGACGACAGCCAATAAGCGTTGGCGCAACGGAATAAACAGGCAAACCCTGTCAGTGTACGCATTATGACGAGCCACTACATGTCGCCGTCATAGCTCGAATGATCCCGTCCGTAATCGACAATCGGAATTGCAAACTCCCGCGAACATCTCCACCGTTTCAGCCGCGAACATCTCCACCGCACGTTAGTGCGCAACAGTAGCGACATGTCGTCGGCCGGTCGGTCTTCCACCGTCGACCTGGCTTGCGAAGGCCGGCAAGAACATTCTCCTGTGAAACCTCCATTAACCTTTTACCCGCTTGCGAATCCGTTCACCATTGCATGTGGTTGAATTCGCTTGACCTAGAATCTGAAGAGCCACCGGGTCCGGTCCGGGATATAATCTCGCCGGGAAATGGGCTCCTACCATCGGTGGATCCCACCCCGATACACCCGTTTATCGCCCATTATTATCGCATCATGCGGAATCGGAATCAAAATACTAACTGCCACCAAGATCTTCGCGCTTCCCCGCGCGTCGAGAGGAGATGCTACACAAAGGTAAACATTTGCGTTGCGAACTGTGGCGGTAGGCAGGCGGACACTCTCAGAGGGACGAACATCTCTTACCCGTGAGAAGAGAAGTCAGTACAGTGCTGGGCGAACCAAGAAGCAACACTTAGTAGGCTGAAGTTAAAGAAAGGAATTCTGTTTAAAAAATGGTAAATAAAATGTGTTTTTCTGTTTGTTAAAAATTTCATCTATAAAATGTATGCTTTAGGAAACTCATTTCATCGGTAACGGTTGTTGTATATTGTCCATACATGGAAAATTGCTGTGCAATAAGCAATTCTACCATAAACAATCTGATACTTTTAATCTGAAAAAGGATAGTATTCACACACATGTCGTTTACAAAAACGTTTTAAACGAGTAAAATGCATCAAAATTTTAAGCGAACCGTTACAGACATTTCATTATGTTCGAGCAAATAAGAGAAAACTAGCAGGTTATCTCTATCGTGACGCATTTTCTCATCCGTCACTGTAAAGTACCGGCGTTCGCACATCACATCAGGCAGCTGTAAAGAACGGTGCCGATAGCGCATAGAAAGCTACGACCATCAGGCCAAGAAACGTTGGAAGACGCGATTCGTGACGACGCTCGTGAATCGTGAGGTTAATAAGTTACACTCGAACCATCCCCGTGCCCGTGTGGCTGCCAAGGGCTACTAGTTTGGCCATCTGGCAGCCCGGAGCCCCCGGATGCCATCATAAACAATGCATATTGGAGAAGCATAACTGGCTAGAAAAAACAACACAGGCCACACAGGCCCTTGGATCGAGTGGCTAACCGGGCCAGGCGTCCCGGCATGGCGGGTGCACGCCTGCACGAGTGTGTGTACATTTATGGTCATTCGAATTTGGCTTTGAATTTTTCCACCCTTAATTTGGCATAAAATTACTTTCCACCAAATGAACGTTGGCTCCCGTCGCGTCGGATGCCGGAATCGTTCTCCTTCCTGGCGGTGAAGCGAGTAGGAGAAGCGAAGCGCGGACACCCGCGCATGGTTTCTCAGCTCCCGATTGCCCGATTGCACACCGCCGCAATTGGTTTGCGTTCGGAGAAATTGTTTCGACTTTCCCAATCCGGGGGCACAAATATTCACAGCTGCTACTCGATGATCGCGATGCGTCCGGGGCTTCGGAAAGTGAAATGCGCACTTTTGAAGAAGCATCCACCGGCGTTTGTGTGTGTGTCAGCGGCACTACAATTTGGTGGACTCCATACCGGGGCTCTCACCCACGGGCACGCAACCCTCGGTCTGCTCCGGTGACCGCATTATGGGCATAAGTTAGGGATGCATATCGCCGCAACGCACCAGGAATGGGAATGTGCGGCAAAATCGTGAGATTGCATGTGATTACCAGATGCTGAACTGGGTGGTAAAAGGCACCACCCGTTGTGAGAGAGTTCTACATTACCATTTTGGGAAATTAAAATAAAGATTGAGACGCTGGTAAATTGAGGTTTAAAACCAAAATAAACGAAAACCCAACCATTATACATTTTAAATTAAACTTAAATCAATCAT
>JXWZ01011093.1:0-11326 GCA_000956215.1 Anopheles farauti No. 4
CTCTCTCTCTCTCTTTCTGCCTAGCCTCTTCATCGTGATCGTTGAAAGTCGAAAGGTTAAGTGAAGTAAAATTTACCAATCCGTCTTTTACGAGTGTCGTAATCGGTACGGATGCGTCCGGTGGAGTAACTTTTAATTCATCACCAAAGACGGACGGAGCGAGCTTCACATGATCCACATGACGCACCATTATCAGCGCCCAGCCCAGCGGGAGCCGCTCGGTTTTGCAATCATTCTCGAGACGAACGGGTGAACGATGCGGAGAATTCTGCACTACACATCTTGCACTCCCGGAGTCCTGACGGGTGGAACAATAAATTATCTTCAACGCTCAAACACATTAGTGCAGCTGGTGTGCTGGCGGCCGACGTCTCTGCAGTGAAATATTGGACGGATTCGTTTGCTCGGCTCGTCGGCACAAACACCGACGAAGACGGCAAAGGCAAAGGTTATTAAGAATAAGTGATTCCCAGGGCTTTGCCTTGTTGGGCGTCAGAATGTTTGCAAAAAGTGAAACCATGTCTCCGTCGGCTCCGTCCTCAGACGGCACGGCATGAGAACGACCCAGCACACTCGTGGTTGGCGTGGAAGTAAGGGGTAAGGACGGGGTGCCAATTGTTTGTACGAATGGTAATCGTTTCGAAGTAGCGCAACGAAGAAAAAAAAACACAAGAAACTTCAGCTACAACACTGCACGATCGAGACGGGACGAGAAAGTTGCATTAGATGGGAAGAACTTCCCACAACCCAGCTCCCCTCCAGTGCCGATCGCGCCCAAAACTACCAGCGAGAAGCAGCCACTTTTACTTTCAATTGCTGCTGCTGCTGCCGTTACCCTTCAATTGATAACAATTGCAACTTGCAGTGAACGAACTTGGTGCGCTCGGTTAGGCCTGGCGGCAAACTGAAGATGGATAAAGTTTTTGTGTCTCCACACACGCATACACATTCTGGCAGAAGGACTTCCCCACCCGCAAACATTAGTGACCTAAAGTTGCTGGCAACCTTGGGTGTGCTGTTTTATCACCACTGGAAGGCTATAATTCTAAACTTTTGCTGCATAGCGAGCTGAGGAGGCGAACTTTTCATATGCATATATATGCAGTTTTTCTTTCCTTCGAGACGCAATGAGATTGTTGAGGTACGAGCGTATTTTCTCGACGCACGAAGTCTGACGGGTTCCGGAATTGATTTACTGCACAACTTCACTGATGAGCTGCAGTGTTTATGGTGGTTATGTTTTGAAAGCGAGATGAAGCGAGACGAACTTTCCAAACCAAAAGTCCCGCACTCAGATTCTGACATGAAGTGGGTACTTAAACATGCGTCCTGCAGAAACATCAAGTCCTTGTAGGAAGTGTAAAATAAAGTGACTAATAAAGACTTTATTAGGATTTTCGGACGCGTTTTACGATGTGCGAGCATAATTTTCGGGGCAGCATCTCTTTAAAAGGCTAAATGTGACGCAAGCTGTTTAAGAAAGTGATTAATTGGTTCCGGTGTGGTGGTTTTTAAATAAATAAAAAATTAATTTTAATTTTAATTCTAATTACATACTTTCAGGCGTAAGACAACTAAATCAGCCAGAATGTATGCAGTCAGCCAGAGACTTTTTACAAGTCGGTCAGTTATAGCCTTAATAAAAGTGCAGATGTTTTATTAACACTCTAATTCTGATGTACTCAGCATTTCTAGGCTTCTTATGTTAAATGCAAAATATTTATTTTGTATACGGCGTAGAAAATGCATTTTAACTAAAAATTTTATTTGCTTTATAAACTATGCACTGGCATTTGCCTCAAAAGTGTTCATTATTCTTGAAACTTATCCTTTTCATAAATGCAAACACATATTTTTTGTTCATAAAAACTTATTTCTTCACGCCGTTTCTTAGTTGAATGCAATTCTACCCCAATTTCCTCCTCAAAAAACAATCCTTCCCGCACCAATGACGAACCTTCTCGAATGCCACTCGTTTCTGCTTGCCAATAATGAAAGGCACGTTGCAAAGTGACAAAAAAAAGCCGAATACCGAAGATGGTCACCCCAAGGAATTCAACTAATTAAAGTTTCGCTTGGCCCTTCCCCCGCTCTCCCACGAGCCCAAACCGGGCCCAGAAATAATACAACCGCCATTAACTCAATTTAAATTGAGCACAATTAATCCCTCGCGCTTGGGTCCGCGCGCGGCCAATCGGCAAGATTGCAATAGCCACCCTGATCTTTGCCGTTTGTTGCTACCGTTTTTGTTGATATTTCGCCGACTCCGGTACAGGTCACCGGGCGATGCCAACGAGAGATGCTCTCCCTCGGTGCCGCCCGTGCTCGGCTGCGCCTTTTCACCCTGTTTTAATTACCAATTATCAGCACCGTGCCGTGTAATTTACCGCCGGGAGGAGTGGGTGCGCGGGTGCGATTAAAACATCGCCGCCCGCAACGGAAGAAAACGAAAACATTCAAAACACCGCGGAACAAAAATGGCAGCACGCGACAACGGGCTGTAACCATTATCAGGTTCCGGTGCGGGCCTCCGGAACGATCATCGCATACTTGAGACGCGTCGTATCGCGCGCGCCCGCTCGTTTGCTCGAGCTAATTCCGACCCATTTACTACTCTGGACAGGGTGCGCGGCGGCAGTCGCCATGATTCATCAAGCCGTTTCTCGTGAAATTGTGAATGAATGGCAGTTGGTGGACCGTCGTGGCCCCTCTTTCAACCCAATTGCGCGGGATCAATTGAACAAGCAGATATGATTACGCTCCAGTATAGCACGCGCGTGATGATGAGTCTCGCTCGCCACGGGAGCTGTATGAGAATGACAATTATGAATGGAAAAGAGGAAACCAAACGCGAGAATGGTCCCACCGCTCGGAAACTGCAACTACGGTGCTATTAATAAACTCAATTACCTTTCCCGCCCGGCACCCAAGAGCGGACGGGTGCAGAATGATGCTGCAACAGTTTCTCCACCGTCGCCGTAAGTCTAGCGTGAGATGAGTTGGCGCAAAACTGGGCAGGCAGCGGATCATTATGTTCGGTAGAAAGTCGCTCGCTGACGGCGTCCCACCAGCGTCAGTTGCAGTTCCGGTGCGATGGGATGAGTTTATTACCCAGCAACAGGGCGCTAGGTGCCGCAGTTGGCAGTTGTCCCATTTTTCATTGACCCATTCCCATCCGTGGCGAGTAGGAGGTTCAATCAACGCTCGGCACTTGTCGCTTGGTTATTTGCAAGTTATGACAGCAGCTCAACACTGTCATGGGCCGTTCCTGTCGGGGCCCGAACCTGATGATGCTGGGCGCGACACAGGTGCATCGCGCGTATTATTAAACAGCAATCGATAGCGAACTCAGGATGGCGAGAGTCGTTAAAGGCAAGTGTTTATGGGTGCGTTTGAAGCAGGACAAGCGGCCGAAATGTTTAGTTCCACTGCCAATTAAATCAAATTCACCGCGCCGGATCATCCAGCGAATCGACATTAATACGTGGAATGCATCGTTGCAACCGTATTCCCGTGGAGCAATTAGCATCGATCGTTGCATTCAACAAAACCTCTCGCTCCACAGGCGCGTCATGCATCGATCCGAATCCAACATAGGGGAATGTGAACGTCGTTCACAGCCTATCCGCGAAATCCCCGTGTGAATGTGTGCGCGCTCATGCCGACTTTTTTGTTTACGTTCTCCACATAACCCCCAATACACCCACCGTTTCCCAATGCACGCCGTCGAGTGGTGTTGCATTCCACTGCGGTTGTGATTTGATTTTAGAAGGGTTTTATTTTGTTGGCTGTTGTTGTGCGCGCGCGCGCTTATGTTGGCTTCGGGTCGCTCATATATGTTGCAAATATTCTCCGACCCCTGCATTCCATTTGCGCCCGCGGCCGGTGCAAACACACACCTTGAACCGTTCACCGGTGACACCCCTGCCCCTGCACCACGTAACTTAATTTGTCCCCTTCGCATCGTCTGCGCCCGCTGGCTCGGTGGCTCGTTAAAGCCCGCAGAGCAACATTGAGCGGCAATACCGGGGGAGGGTACGCCGGCACTAACCGATTATGGTGCTAATGCTGCACCGCACACACATACACACACACATAGAAGTGCATTCGAGCAACACGCCACCAAGTGGGAATTTGTAAATGATTATTTGATTATTATCGCTCTCGAGTGAGCACTCGGGTGAGCTCAATACAATCATGGCGGCTGCATGACGGTTGCATTTCCAAATACATTTATTCATGATCGTGTGTCATTAAATCATATTTAATGCTGTCTGTGCCGTGTGGCCCACTTTAGCGGCGCCCGTTCGGGACCGACATGATGCAAAAAGGGAAGCTTCTAGTTCGTGTGACGGAGTTGCGATTTTGTTTTTATTATTTTTTTTCTTCTGTCACTCTGTTGCGAAACATGGCCCTCGGATAACGATTACGCAAAGCTTCTTCGATTCCACTCGCCCGCGGTGGCGTAATGCAAGCACGTCACGAAATTTGGTCCTTCGAACCGGATGCTCCCCATGCCCGGTCGAAGCTGAAAACGCGATTGATGAAACGAACCTTTTTGCCGAACTCCACCAAACGGACGAGTTTTCCGAATGAATTATTGCTTTAATGAAGCCTTTATCTGATTACCCCGGGAGCGGGAGCGTAACGCGTAACGTCCGGTAAGATGATATATCTAGCCCGAGCGCCGAAAAAGCCCCGCCCAAGAAACCGTGGGGGAAGCCGGGGAAGCTCATTAATTATTGCCAGCATCACGGGCTCGGTACGGAGCGCCCGTACTCGTCCGGGCGAAGCTGACCCGGACGACTTTGTGCAACGCGGGAATTCGGTCGGGCACCACGGCCCATCCCCCCTCCCCCCAGAATGTGCCCCACATCGTTTGGGGTGTAGAATTTTCACGCAAATTACTGCCATGGGCATTCGTAAAACCCTCTCCATTTTTCTCGCTCACACACGCTCAGCCCGGCCCATTGTTCGGTTTGGTTCGGTACGGGTCGCACGGATAAGTATCCTGTCTGCAGTACCGTATCATGCGGCCGGCGTATCGGTAGCCCGAAATTAATACAATTAATAGTTAATTTATTGGCCGTATAAAACCACCACACTGCCAATTACGCGTGTCTAGGCGTTCGGTTTCGGAGGAGAAGGCGGAGACGCGACAAAACGGCTTTCCCCGCAGAAACTATAAAATCATCCGGCTCGCTCCCATGCGGGTGTGGCGATTATTGCGGGTGGTTTACTTCTTAGTACCAGCGAAGCGTTGCCATATGCATGATTTGACGGATTCGGGAAGATCGCATATCGCGTGTAAAGTGGATCAGGATCAACCAGAATCGAGCAACTAGCTTCGACGGCTTGACACAGGTCAAACTGACGGTGCCGAATAACACTAGAGCGAGCTTGGGTGTTAAATTAGCTGTTTTTACATGTCTATAGCTTTCAGCGATTTCTTAAAACGAATTGTTTCTACGTTTTCTTGGCTAAAAAAAGGTATCATTTTCCGTACATTTAAGACGGAAATGGTTTCGCTGGTTTCACTGGGTGAAAATATATTTTTACCGCTTATTCGGTTGCAGTATTGAGTAATTATTTTTATTGTTACTGTTATTATTACCAGCATTAAAAAATAATTGGAAACGACACAAATCCATATTGAACATCAAGATTAAATGGTACAACTAAAGAAACAGGATGAAGAAATGGAGCCAGACAACAGTAAAAATGAAAATGCTGATTCCTGAAAAATACCTCCAACTATTTTTTTTTGTTCTAAAAGAACAGATTTTTATCTATTTCGTGTCATTTTGATATAATCTGTTATCTTGCAGAAAAAAACCGAAATGTTATCGGTTAAAAAAAGAAACGAAATTCTCATTATTATCTCATTAAATTCTCGAAATTCTCTCATCTCCAACAAATTCTTAAAACAACCATCCCACCAAAACTCAATCACGCTAGTGTTGCCACCATGCAAATAATTGTAATACGCTTTTCCGCCCGCACCGATCGCTTTGCTCATCGTGCGAATCCCCGCCCGGTCGAGATTTTCCGCGTTCAGCGGCGCAGGTGATTTCCTGCGTGTCGTGCGTGTGTATTATCTCATTTCGCTAATGGTTCCGCTAATAGGAAAACATTTGTTCGCCTCGGTCCGGGCCCGGAATGCGACGCCGTAATGCTGGAGAAATGCCGTGGCGCGTTCGCGGTTCGTAATAGCATTCATTAGTTTTCCGCTAGTGGCCGGCGACGAAGAAAGGATCGGAGGGGCTCTGAGCTGAGCTGAGCACCATTTCGCCGTGCCGCAGTTTTAAACTTTCGCCACCGACCCGGAAGATCCAGTGCGCGTATGAAATCGAGAACCTTATTGCTGGCAAGATAATTTCAATCAGTTAAGCGCTAATGAAAACGCGTGTCAAATGCGGCTACGGAGCGACCGTGGCTTCCGTCGCTTTTCGGAATGATTCAAGACGGTACGGAACACGCACGCACGCACACACACACACCGTGCAACAACGCGCAACAATGCGAAACATAATTTGCCTCATGGTTCTGGGCGGGCGCGCGCGACCACCAAACCTAGCAAATGTAATATTAATAGGGCCAATGATTGGGAAGCGAAGGATCCGGCTCCCGGGGTGGTGGATGGTGTGCTGGGGTTGCCACCGGCAAGCCAGAGCAGAACCAGAACCAGACCAGCAAATCTAATTCTCCGATCTCGGGGCTGAAACGGTCGTGTCTTCGGGAAATCGCTTCAATCATAATTAACGTACCACCCCACCCATCCCCCGCCCACCTAAAGGAACGCGGAAAACTATTCATCGGCGTCGGCGTTGTGGGGTTACCCGCGGGTCACACAGCCAAAGGTGCCATAATAACGTCTGGATTGACTCCCGCGCTGTAATGGGCACCCGTCCCGATAGGAACGCATTCAACGAAAGGGAAGAAAAAATAAAAAAAAACCCTAAAGCTCATGCGGGCGAGATAGTTCACGCGATAGTTTGATCGGGTTTTTCGTGGTATGACGGTGACGGCAACGGCGGTGGTTAGTTACGGGCCCCTTCGGGGCGTTAATTATCTGTAATATCGGGCCCAAACCCAATTGATGTACGGGTACGGGTGCGGGTCAAACGCAGCGAAACATCGCGAGGGTCGGATGGCAAAAGGTTGATTGGTGTAAATGAGACGAAGATGTGCAATCGCGTCTTACTGGCAGGGAACAGAAGGAAGAAACGAAGGGGAGGAGCATGCTAACCGACCTTATGATCTCGTCTGCCTTAATTTAGCTCTATCGGTGGTATAAGGCGGTCGATCGGAGCATTTTTTTTTCCTTTGCTATCCGTATAATATTTGAATCAACACCTTTTCTGAGTAATTTTTGGGATTTTTTTCCAGGTTTTTCTTATCTCGCACAATAATATAAAAATAATCCTAACTTCCGGAATGAATTCAACATTTTTACTTAAATTTACTTCATTTGCAATTCAAATATCCAGTGGTCCATTTAAAATATAAGAAGAATTTGAAATCAAAATTCGATCTATACTTTCAGAGTTAATTCATGTATTAATTCATATATTAATTCATGTATTAAAAACAATAAATAAATGAAGCAAATTACAAAAACTTCTGTCTAGCTCGAAAAAGATAATAGAAATTGGCATTCCAATCGAATACTAAAATATAGACGCATCTCTGAAACACAACAATCCTATTGCACAACACAGACTAATACCAGCAAAAAAAATCTACTAAACCACCCCACCAAATCTACTTTCCATCTACCGAAACGCATTCCAAATCCGGCGCCTTTAAAAGCATCCCGTGCAAGTATTTTACCGAAAAACACCCAGCTGCACCGAGCCGCGGTCGCATCGATCGCGTGGACGGCGTCAATTTATAATCTCTAATTTGCCAACACTTCTGCCCCAAAAACGCCGAACGGAAGCCTCCTGCATCGACGGGGACACACATCGAGCCAATAAATACATTCGTTAGCAAAATTTCCTGTCCCACTAGCGCATCCGGAACGCGGGCGAGGAAAGTGGTGAATAATGCAGCCTCCAAATCCATCCTCACATTCCGTGCCACCCCGTGTGGCATCAGTGGTACGCTTCTGCCTCCCGCCACCCATTAGCGTACGCAGTGACGCGAAAATTCGCACACCACACGGAGCCATGCTTTTATCTTCGCTCGCTCGGCTCGGTCGTGTTACGCTTCGTTCTATCGATCAGGTCGATGGGAAAAGATGATGACACGATATCGGTTGAGTGTTTGAATTTCGCGGCAACTGGAGGGGGAGGGAGAAGGAGGGGGGAGGGGGTGTGTGCTGTAGGTTGACAAATGAATCGGTGACATTGGTGACGCAGCGCAACCCGCCAACGAGTTGGAATGTCGCGTCAGAAAAACGTGGAACGAGGTTCCAGTGAAGTGGAATGGTGAGGAACAGGCAAGGCAAGAATGAAAGAGAAGAAGCTTTATAATCACAGCAACGCACACGAACCCGTGACGGAGAGTGTGGCGTCGTACGTGTGTTTGTGACTGAGCAGCATCAAATAATAAAATAAAAATCGCTGACTATTAAATTAGCATATAAATATTACTTCCCGCCCATGCGAGGCAAATCGGACGACGAGCGGGAGGGAAAGAAAAGCCGGCTAGAAGTTAGTCTCAAAAATGTATGCAAGCTCTTTGCCCACCCTCGCGCACGCACACACCCATAAACCTTTTTTTCTTGTTTTTTTAGTGTATATTGGCCCTCATCAAACTGGATAACGAACTGTTTTGACGCATCGTTTTCTTCTTTTGCCCGAAAGACGGGTGTGAAGGAACGAGGATCTCTAGCTCTTTAGCATACAATACATTATTGATGTACATCTACCAACAAACACACACATGCACGCACACACGCAGTGTCATCTCGAACGTGGTTTCTTATGCGCTTATGCTACCCAAAGGACCGGGCGAAAAAGAATATTTGCAATGAAAACAACAGCAAGCGAAAGAAAAAAATAAACTAAAACCATAAGCCACCGTGAACATGGAGATGAGCGCTTAAAAAAAACACACACACACACGCGCGCGACACACGCTCGATCGCTGGACTGAACACGGACACATACACAAACTATCATTAGCATAATTTTCCTTTCATCTATGCTAATATTCCGAGCCGGTGCCAACGCGCCTCTCCCGGTGCCCCCCGCTGACCACCCAACCCACGTAAGTGGCCGATTGAGGCAAGAAAGGCATCGCCGCCGAGGATAAAACTTTCACGCCTCGGCACCGGTAAACCATCGCGCCACACATCAGGCCTCACCCGACTTCTAATCATTGGCCGACTAATATATTCTAGAATTTATTTTTATTTCGTAATCCGCCGCTGATGGCTCTGTGACTGCCCCAGACGGTGTTGGCCGTTTCCAACGGCTTGGTTTCACTTTCGCTTGAGTGTATGACGTGCGCGTATCATGCTGGATGGTGGGCTGGTTTGGATCATAAATTTGTTAATTTATCTCGATTAAAGTTCTTATTTCGCTTTTCATTCCAGCTGCAAAACACATGCAAAATGTTGTGCAAAGCTAGCCGTGCCAAATTTAGATTCACAATATTTTAAAATCGAAACGCAAATCAATCGACTTTTGATGCCCATAGGAAAAAGGATTTCGGAAAATCGGCTCATTAACGCATCTCAACTTACAATTATTTGATTTATGATTTAAATTGTAAATTTAATCCTAGTTCTTTAACCAAATATGTCTCTGTTTCCATTCAAATTTCTCTATTTTGTTACCCACAGCTCTGGGGCAAAAAAAAAAGACCCAGTGACCCAAAAAGAGAAGGTAAATTATTGAGAAAAATAAAAAATAAATTTTAAGTTAAGTATTCACAACAACAAAGATTCATAATTCAAAATAGTGATATTTTCGCAATACCTACGATCAAACGCTATATATTTTTAAATGATCGCCATAAAGTTATTACTCAACCATAACAATTTGGGGAGTAAATGCAATCGTAAAATAACATTTAAAATGTTAACTAAACATGATTTTCTACGCATTTCGGCAAAAATATCAACATGAACCACACGCCGAAATGGAGCAACACTGTCCAGTACCCGTGCAAACCGCTGGCAAATACGCTGCGCTACCCCGAACCAAAATTAAACAACCAATCAATGGCAGACGAAGGTTTCCACCTTCGTTCACGGAATGTTTGTTCGCCTGCGGTGGACACTGACCACCTTTGGCGAACAAACTTGGTAGTGATAAAAACGACACAAATCAGCGCACACAGCCGTACGACCGGCCCGTATCGAAAACATCAAACAAACCCTTGCTTGCACGAACGACACACAAAACAACCCCAATGATGTTGTGCAATGTTGCAAAATGCGCTAAATTCGACGGTGAGATGAACGAAAACAACAATTAAGAAAAAAATATCGGCCATGCCGCCACCGGATAATACTCGGTGTGTTGATTTTATGCCGCCCAATGCCGGCATAATTGTGTTGCATTTTTTTTTTGTAATTTCCCCTGCAACTATCGGATGCTTATGGTAGCGGAAAATGCACCTGCACCTGTCTGATGCAGCGTGTGTTTAATGATGTTTGCCCGGGCTGCATGTTACGTCGAACGCAAACATATCAGGATGTCACCGGCGATATTGATTACCCCTTTCAATTCTCTCGTAAATTGTTTCGCCCGGCAAAAGCTTTTATTATGGTGTGTTTTCGTATGATTAAAGTTGCTCGAATTCCTTTACACAGTGGGGTGTGATCTGATGACGCTCCTGATTGAATTATTACAATTCATATACATTCTCTAAAAACATTCGGATTTACAATGCAGCGACTGCTTCCAGCACTTGCTTTTTGCGCAACACGCGTGTGAAGACAATAATTAAAACCTCATTTTGCTTTTCCACTTCGAACCGGTTGCCATTACCCGCAAGGCCCTTATTGAGTGCCACTGACGGAAGCATATTGTTTTCATTTATCAAACAAGCATTTGTTCGTCCGTGCGTACTGTAAACATTCGCCTTTTCCGCAAACTTCCGCTCATCGCACACACTCCTTCTTTGTCTATATATATTTCAATCCCGCACAACAAGCGAACATGAGCTCATTTTGCATCAATTAGCTGCGGGCCGATTTCAGTAATGTGACCTTTTCGTTCGGGTTGCCGTGAAAATAACTTTGGCGTGGCAGCTTTGGCACGGTTTGTGGGAATTCGATGAGAAATGGTGCTTGACTTTATTACACTTTACTACAATTTACCGATCTGTAATGTTCCTTAGAATGGAATAAACATGCATAATATAAAAT
>JXWZ01011097.1:0-13210 GCA_000956215.1 Anopheles farauti No. 4
AAAAAAAAAAAATTTTAGGAAGAACCCAAATCCAATTTTTAAAAATTCACTCCTTTAACGAAACATTTTCCTACGCATATATCAGTTTGCTTTCTTTGTGATTGTATATGTTGGTGCCAGTTTCCGTCAACATTCCCGCCAATGCATCTAACGGAACGTTTCTTTTTATGGGCCTAGCACTGGTTTCACCCAACACGGAACAACATTGCTCGAAAGGAAAACAAAACGAGACGTGGTTGAAAAAATGAATCGAATTCAAAAACAGTTAGTTCGGGTGTAACGACGGCACAGGAGAGATACGTGTATTTACCAGCCTTACCTTACCGATTACTTGCGTTACAAGCTAAAGTGTCCCTACCCGGTCCGGTCGCTTCCCAAAGTCCAAATTTTTCCGTTCGTACCCTCCTATTCTAACCCTAGCCCGCGCCAGTGTTGCTCGCGTGTAGAAAACCAGTTCAGAGCAGCGAATAAGTGACGCCATACTGCAACGCCAACATCTCCCTCCGGGCTGAATTGTAACCGTTGCAGTGCAGTGAGCCAGAAGTTTCCTCGTCCCCGTTCAAGGCCGAACGGTTTTCCGCAGTTTCCACCACTCACCGGCACCACCCAAACACCCCGGCAAAGATGTTCAGCGGAATCACCGGTAAGTGAGCGATGGACGGAAGTGAAAGTGAACGCTGGTGGCTGTCCGGTGGAAAATACATCCGAACCACGCGCACGGGCTGACTATTACGCATCAGTTTTTGTTCTTGCTGCACGTGTTGCGTGCGTGTGTGTGTGTGTGTGTACGTGTATTGGACTCATCTTCCGAATCAAGTTTTGTGCTAAAACCTTTATGTAGCACGTTTCCGTTTGCGCTACGTACCGTCCAGTGTCTCCATTGATTTGCATTCTCAATCCGGTTTCGTTTCATTATCAACCGAAACCCGTCGCCGCACGGTGGGATTTGAATTTTAATCGTTTTTGATTAGACGTTTTTTTGTTTGTATTCGGTATTTTTCGTCGCTTGTTTTCATGTGTTTCTTTTCCGTTTTATTGCTAGTTATTTAGCAATGACTGTTTTCGTTGCTCCACCACGGGACGGTACGGTGTCTGCGCCAGTGTGGCATCCGATTGGAATTCCAATCATGCGCGCTTCACCCTCAGATTCACCCGCCCCAACGATGATGTTCGCCACGGTGGGGAAAGGGTCAAGTAGTCCGTGCCCCTTTGCCACACACACGCACACGCACACACATCTGTTGCCATCGTAATGAAGTAATTGCTTTACGTCTGCCGTAGGGCGATTGAAAGATGCTCCAATTTGTTTAGATTTCAGATGCATTATCACCGCTTGTTCAACTTTGTTTTGTCGCGCATTTTGTTGGCAATTAGTGGTGTGGCTAGAGATTTACGAACCCGTTGTTTTCTTTTTTCCCAACCCACGGCTGGACGCTGCAGGAGGCGCCAAATGTAAGTGTGTCAGGTACTGTTTCAGCTTCTTGCATCGATTACATCGCATTTGGGGGCTAGTCGGTATGGGGTCCTCCGGCCAGGGTCAGGCTCGTTCTGATCGATCGATGGAATGTCTGCACCGGACTCGCGACGCGGACTTGGTAAGGGCCCCGGAGCATGCGATGACTAATGCCGCATTGTTTCAGTGCGAACGACACCAGCTGTTGGGTCCTGGACATCACGTCATTTATCGATCAGTGCGTTATTATAACCGATATTGTTTACCTTTCCGTCGAGCGGAGCGTTCAGTGAGAGCAAAATAATCTACCGCCGATGGATTGGATGTCGGGTTTTAAGCGCTTGCATCATCTGGTGCGTGTAATGCTATAGCTGACGGAACGACCGCAACTTGCCTTGCCATTCCGATGCTGATGGATTAGAATGAGCCTTCGCGCAGTAAACACGCGTCACTAGTGGCACGTTTCACACATTAAGATACAAACGAGTAGCATTCCAACCTGCGAGACGTGTGAGGCGATGGCGGTTTGATAGCAACCTCGTTGGAGGTCAACCTGCGGAAAATAGAATGGAAAACATCCCCTGCCCCAATTAGGGATACCGGTTTACCTGCGATATCCTTTCACGCTTTGTGAAGAATTCATCACACTTTGTAAGCCGCCGTACTCATCCACGGCGAGTGCAAGTGCCCCTGCAAAGCCTCGGCAAACAATTTATAACCTAAGATATCTGCTACGTTGCTTGCTTGCTTGCGCGATCGTTGCTCCCCAATCCGGTATGAACTTGTAACGCGGGGATGATGGTTATAAATAGTTCATCCTACTCATCCATTGCAATGGCCGCTAGCAGCGTGGTTTGTGTGAAGAAAATCACTTCCCCATAAGATACTTACAAGCAGTACACGCATGGTGTTCGGTTTAGAGTGTTGTAGAGGGAAAAAAAGCATAAACCAAGATAAAACAGTTTTCGGCCCACAAGGACACACTCATAACCAAGAGAGAAAAAAAATATCGATCGTTTTGAAGAAATGTGTTTGTGCTTTCTCTTGACGTTCCGGTTGCATTTTCATCACGATTTCGAAAGCTTCCATAAAACGGGTAGCGGATGCGGCGACGTTTTCGTGGTGCCTAGCGCGTTGGCCCGTGGGCATGACATCATCGTCGTTGGTAGCCAGCTAGCGGACCCGAAGCCGCGATGATGGCGGCTAATAACGGAAACGACACACCGGTTTCGCTAAAGTTGGCTGGTTCTGATACAAAAAACCCCATTCGGATGTGCATTGTAGCTTTCGTAGTTTTTATTCGACACTTCATAGAACCGTTTCGGTTTCTCAACGCAATTCAACTCGATTGCTACCGAATATTTCTTCAATTTAAATGACGAACTCTTGCTTCACCCTGAGCTGCACGGATGTATTAAAAACCACTTCACGCTCGCGCTATGGACATGGCAGCATGCCATGAACCGGGAACTTTTCTCGTTTGTGTGTTCTTGTTGTGTTGGAATCGTGTTTTTTTTTATAACCTTAGTCGAGAACCCAAGAGCACGCTTCTAGACGCTTTGGTTTTGTGTTAGGGACGCGTCCATGCCAGACCTCCCACAATGTAACATCCCAAACAGCTGCGAACAAAACCACGCAGTTATTCGAACCGACACCCCTCCCGCGAGCATTATGATACGTTTGAGTGATCTCGCGAACATAGCCGCGGGAGTGACCTTGGAATCGGCTCCGTTCAACACACGCGTAGTAGACACCGAGGGATGACATCAGCGCGAGGTGCATGTGTGCGTCTTTCATTTGGCGTCAGGTTAATTACACTACTACTACGGGCAGAAGATCAAGCAAAATAAAAACATTTCAAATCAAAGCACACGCTATCGATCGGTGGCGGAATCTTCCGTGGACGATCGAGCAGTTGTTGAGTTTGTATACATATGCCGCTGTGGTTTGCGACATTTCTGTGGTTGGAGATAAGGCTGCGCGGGGAGACGCGTTCTAAACATACTGATCGTCGAAATCACTTTACCTTCCCTGTGCAGCCTCGCTGAAGAACCTCGGCAGCAAGGCCGAAGGTCTGTTCGACAAGAAGAAGAAGGAGGCTCAAGATCTTGCCAACGAGAAGGTCCAGGCCGCGAGCAGCCTCGCGGAGGAGCAAGCCAAGAAGACCCAGGAGTCGTTCAGCAAGACTAAATCGGATGCGGAAGCGCTAGCTTCGTCGGCGGCCGGTGAAGTCGACGCTACCAAGCAGCAGGCGGCGGCCGTTGCCGAGACAACTTCGCAAGTAAGTTGGGTCTTGGAGAGATGATGCATTCCGAAACGCGTACTCAATAGGTTTTTTTTTGCCATTCGGTGTCTTCAAATCCAGGGCGCAGCTACGCTGATGGACCATGCCAAACAGGCGGCCGAAAATGCGATCCAGCAGAGTGCGGTTGTGGTGGAGCAAGCCATCGAGGAGCAGATGAAGGAAGCAGAAAAGAAGGTGGATGAGGGTATGAAGCATGCAAGTGAAGAGGTCGACAAGAAGCTGCAGGAAGCTAACCGTCTGGCGGACGAGAAGCGAGGCGAACTGGAACAGGTAAGCTACATGCCACGGTCCTAAGCGAAGCCGGCGAGACGTGATGATTGTTTGAATTATTTTCTTCTAAAATCTTTTCGCAGAAAGTAACCGACGTCGCTACGAAGGCACAGGAATCGGCCACAGCCAGTGCTGCCGGGCTGCTCGGAAAGTTGAACCTTGGAAAGTAAATCCAGCGCCACCGCCGGTAGATGCACAACATTTAGGAGGACGCCTGGTATAACGCACGCCAAAATGCTTCTGTTTTGCATTCGATGTGCTCGTTCTCCGCGTGATGATATTAAGCTTTTTGGAAGATTTTTTAAAATTACATATACTACTATGGTTAATGTTTAACTCTACTATTAGCATGTTCAGCACGACGCGTATCTAGAAGTTGACACCACTGCGAAAGGAATTGCTGCCTCACGCAAAAACCACCATTAGCGACAAGATTGCCTTACAGCGATAGTGCAAGATTAAGAACCACCCGGCACCGGTCATCGGGACGTGAGTTTGCGCACCGGAAATGGTGTGCACTTACCGGTAGTGCTTTGAAACAATAGAACAAATTAGAAACAGATTACCTGAAACTACAGAAAAAGGCAACGTATCGCCTGTACACCACACAGCTACCTTACCGTTAGAAGCCTTAAAACAATGCGCAGTGTTGAATGTCGTTTAGTTTTGTATTACCAACATATAATATGCAGGAGATAATGAATCCACGAAACGTGCTGCAAGAATGGTGTATTTCAATCGGGAAAAAACGTGTTCATTAGTTGGACTTTGGTAAACTTTCAATGAATCGTCCGTAGCGTAAATTATGAATTTAATTTCAATCGACGTAGCGATGTGCAATTCGATCGTACACGTTTGTTTCTAAAACACGTTTTGTTTATTTTAACCTCCAAAGATTGATGGAAAACGCTTTTTATACTGTAGTGGAAAATAAATAGATGATATAAAAGAATACATTTGTGTTTTACTTAACAACGAACGAGTATTTGTTTTATGTTTTTAATGTGTTTTACAGCATCACCACGACGTGAAATCTTGCGCCAAAAAATAAAACGTTAGTAAAGCCGTTACTGATCAATTCCCAACAAAGCAGTATAATGTTTCTTGGGTCATCTGTTTTGACAGTTCCTGTCATTATCATGTGCTACTTGGGTGTTTGTTGTGTTTGCTTGCATGCGGCGTATATCAGTTTAATTCAGGAGAAAAGCCAAAATTTGTTAAAACAAGTTGTAAAATACAAGTAAAATAGCGTATTACCACAATGATCAGCGTGCGAGTAAACAATTTTAATGAAAACTTTCTTAACGAAACCGATGGTGACCCGAACTCGGTGCTCATCGAGCTTGACAAGGGCATCCGGTCCAGTAAAATCGGCGACCAGTGCGAAGCAATCATCCGGTTTCCGAAACTGTTTGAGAAGTACCCATTTCCGATTCTGATCAATTCGTCCTTCCTGAAACTGGCCGAATTCTTCCGGATCGGCTCAAACCTGTCCCGTCTGTGGATTCTACGTGTGTGTCAGCAGAGCGAGAAGCATCTGGAAAAGATACTGAACATCGACGAGTTCCTGAAGCGCATCTTCATGGTGATCCATTCGAACGATCCGGTAGCGCGGGCCCTAACGCTTCGCACGCTCGGAGCGGTTGCGTTCGTCATCCCGGAAAAGCAGCACGTACATCACGCGATTCGTATGGCGCTCGACAGTCACGACACGGTCGAGGTGGAAGCGGCCATTTTCGCTAGTGTGCAGTTCGCAGCACAGTCGAAAACGTTCGCCGTCGGCATGTGCTCGAAGGTTGCGTCGATGATTGAAAGTCTGCAGACGCCGGTAAACATGAAACTGCACCTGATTCCAGTGCTGCGCCATATGCACCACGACGCCAGTACGGCCGCGCTGGTGCGTGCCCTTTGTCGCGATTTGCTCCCCAAGTATCCGTCAGAGCAGTTTGTGGTGGAAATTATTCGTTCGCTGTCGCAGCTTTCGTGCGCTACACTGGTGGACATTCCGGATCAAGTGGATCTGCTGTTGGCGTACCTGCAGGATCCAAGGAAGCGTGTGCAATCAATGGTTCTGCTATCGCTGAAGAAACTCGCCGAAAAAGGAGCCTACTTGTGGCCGAAAACAGCCATCAGCCGTTTGCTGCAGCTCACCGGCCAGTGCAGCAATCAAAACATGGCGCTGGATGTGATACTTACGCTCACGAAATGTCCGCACACTTGCCATACGATGCTGAACGAAGAGCAGCAGCAAATATTGGATGTGTGCAAAAACTGCCTGCTAATGGAGAACGAAAGTGGTGGCCGTGCGATGACAATTCTCACCAGCCTTATTACGTACTGTCATACGGAAAACATCCCACCGCCGGTGCACGTGCTGGAGTATCTAGATATGCATTTGGAGTTTCTAATACAATCGTCGCTGCAGAATAAAGCGTCCCTGAAGGACTTCCGCCTGTATCTGAAGTGCGGCGTACAGCTGTCCAAAACGAGCCGTGAGTTTGGTGAAAACTTTGCCGAGATGATTGCCGAGTTGCTCAGCGAAGAACACTCCTCGTCGACGGTGAGTCACTCGAAGCTGATCTGCGAGGCGCTCGGTGCGATCTGCTCGAATGTGATCGTTTCGTGCGATTTCTACGAGAATCAAAAACCTGGCACAAGTCCGTTCAGCGGGGTTATGCAGCATCTGTTGCGCAAGTTGGAATTGCTCGCCAAATCAGGCGGAGAGCTGGACAAGGAGCGCACAAATATCGTGGAACTGCTGGCGGCTATTTGCATGCAGGCAATGCTCGGATCCTTCATGCCGGATAATGTGATCGGTATCTTTCTGCAGCTGCTTCAGACGACCAACCCCTGGACGCAGTATCGCATCGCCCGTTCGGCTTCCCGGTACGGGCAACATTTTCTTGCCGCAATGATCTACGAGAAACTGTCGAAGCACATTTCGCTGGAGAATTTACATTTTTATCTCGTCGCATTGAGCCAAATCTCCAAAGCGGAGTGTATTTTGAACCATGGGCAAGAGTTTGAAAAGCTTGCGCAGAAACACGTAAAGCGAGAACCGGGCGTTCCGTCCGTATCCGGTACAGGGCCCTTCCTATCGCTCATCGATCGTCTCGAACGTGCGATCAATCTGTACTGCATTGCACTTTCTACACTTAAAGCGAGCTCGTCACCTCAACATCCGCTCGCTTTCCAATCGGAGCTGATCCGGCTTCGTTGCATGTTTCTCGAGGTTCTGCACAGCATCGTCATCACTCGTAACACACTCTGCATTACACCACCATCGGAAATTTCGCAAACTCTCGCCCAAAACTGTCGCGATCCACTACAAAAGTACGGTCACATTACGAACCAGCTGCGGAAGCACGTGAAGCTGCTGAAAAATTGCGAGGATGCGTATGGTCGTCTCTACAAGAGCTCATTTGATGCCGATCCCGGCACGCTGGAACACTTGGAAGCGGTGCAGCATCTTTGCGCCTCCCTGCAACTGTCCATCGAGACAATTTCTTTCATAAACCCTTCGGAAACGCCAAAAATCGCACCCCAATCGAGCCATCCCGAGACACGCTATTTGCTCTCCGTTTGCCTCACTGTCCTGAAGCATCTTCAAACGATCCCGGCCGAGATTCCCGGTGGCACGAAGACACTTACCCACGAGCACACGGACATGATGATGAAGCAGATCGAAACGATCGTCCGATCGTCGCACTGTACGCCCCGGTTTTTCTTCCAGGTGCTACAGAACACCTCCGTCAAGCTAGCGCTCACTCCGCAACCGCGGGCCACCGGTGAACCGGTGTTCGTACAGCCAAACAGTCATCTCGTGGTGAAGGTGGAAGGTGTCATCCAACACTACGGTCGGACGCCTTCCCTGTTCCGTGCGATCAACAGCGTTCAGCTCACACTCAACTCCACCCTGATGACTTCGCGGCCGAACGACGTGAAGTTACTCTCGGACACCATCACCCTGACGCAAGTCGTAAAACCGCATCGCGACTTTTTGAGCGGAAGTTTTCTTATCGCGCTCAACAATACCGCCCATGCGTTTAATGGCGGGCCAGTTAGTTTGGGTGGCCAATGGCAGCTGAATCTGGAGACGTGCATAATCGACGACAATGGGGTGATGTGGCAGACGGGACCGAAGAGCACACTCCTTGTGCGTATCCCGGAGGACAATCACAAGCAGGCGCTCGGAATGCAGTCCACGGTTCGGAGGTTTTAAGGGCATTTGCTTGGATAAGTTTTATTGTATGTGCTTTTTAGTAATAAAATATGAATACATTTGTAAATTTAAATATGTACGATAAATTACCGGGTTTTTCGAAAAGCGTAACAAAATGTGCAAGAAAATTAACTTGAATTAGAACTGTAGTTGTAATAACGAGCACAGGTGGCGCCACTAACGCAAATGTCAAGATTTGTATTTGTTTACGTTTTTTTTTCGATTGCTGCATAGCACGAAAGGGAATAAAAAAACTGCTACATTTTCGACGTGCAAATAGTGTGTTGTGAATAGTTGTAAACAATTACGACGTGATATCATCGAAAAGACCTAACTTGTAATAATATCTCGTTAAAGTACAGCCATTAAGTGATGCATAGAGTAATGAAAATTGTACATGTTTAATGCGTACGTGATGCAATCGGTACGCGACAGTGATCTAGTGAGCCACATGTACCGGACAAACCATGTGCGAAAAATGGTTCACGGAGTGGAGTGTGTGTAAAATGTAGCGACAAGAGCTTGCTTTCGGGCGTAAAAAGTTATGCTAGTCATTGAGCTGTGAATGAAAAAAAAAACGATCTCCCATCAGAAAGATTCCTAAGAAGCCGGCGTGTTGCTTTACCTTGATTTGTTAGCGTAGGTTACAGGTAAGGAGTTATGTAAACTATTCCCAATTGAAGGTTGTTAAATTGTTTTGGCTGTACTTCCAGTAGGCAAAAAACATATTTTATTTCTATTATGTTAAATGCGAAAAATGTTCCTCAGGCCCTGGCCGCTTCGATGCGCATTGTTTTATGGGAAAGTATGTAGAAAAAACGGGCATGTTCTTCCAGGCCACTTGAGGAAACTAATCTCATTAGGCGTCGCACCCAAGCGAAGTGAGAGTCGACAGGCAGCCACTCTATCCGGAAAATTACACAATCGTTATGCCGGGCCGTCCTTTCTAGATTTGGTAAATGAATCCATCCAGCAACCAGCGCCCCTTGCCGCAAACCACCACTCGTGTATCTACTTTCCAGGGTGTAAGGCAAAGGAAAGCACCGCTTACAAACATTTACCGAAACCACGCTACCGGTCTGCCGTCCATGCGCAGTCGAGACCGTCCTCCACGTTATCGTCTGCTGGTGGTGGGGGGCTCTATACTGGCGCGCGTGTGCTCGGCAAAAAGGACTCCCGGGGACACTGCTCGCCAAAGCCAATGTTGGGTGGCATTTACTTTATAACCCAAAAATGCTCGTGGGAACACTCGTGGGTTTCGTCACGAGCAGCCCCAGCCATGCCGGTATTCACGTGCGCTCGGCCGGGACCAATGTTGCGCAAATGGCGAAATTACTTCGCCCGCTTCGATCCTCTATGTGTGTGTTTGTTCATGTGGATGTGCGTCTACCGATGGTGTGTTCGTGCCAGTAGTATCTGATGCTGGTTCCAGTAGCATCACGCGACCCAACACCGTTTGTTGTGGGAACAATACGAGCGATGTTTACATTTAGCTCAGGTAGAGACACCCACCCCCGGGAGGGACAACCTAGGTTTCATTTGTCCGGGGCCGTCGAGTTTGAAATCCGTTATCGTGTCGAGATTGTTGTGTAAATTTGTTGTGCGGTATTTGTTATGGTGTAGTTTTAATTAAACAGTGGAAATCATTGAAACGGATGAAAGTTTTAAAAGGATCCAAAAGGTACGTGGTTGACAAACAAGCGCTGGAGAGAGTGGAAAAATGGGATGAAACTTTCCGGAAATAAGCACGACGAGCTTTATACAACCTGTTGCTACAAAAAGGGCGTCCTTTCCGGAGCTTCAACAGCATAAATACGCCACTCAAGGGCAGCCCATCATATTTACAATTTCATCGATTATTTAACTGGCCGACACCGACTGCAAGTGTCACCCTCGTTGTCGCGTTTGATGCTCACCGTTTGCCGCTGATCCATTTAAATCCATACCGAACGCTACCCCAAGCTAGCCCAAGGACCAACGGAACATGAAACCCCTTGTCGACCCCGCCCGTACCAGAGGTAGCGACGCGGTAATGTATGAAAATCAATAAAACCCCTTTTTGCGATTGAATCAGCTCACCTTGGCCAGCGGCAGGCCAGTCAGGTGGACAATATCAAACCGACAACAGCCCGTACGAAACGTAACGCTCAAAAACTTTTTCCAGCTCGGAGTTTTCCTCGGTGGGGGAGAAAACCGAGTTGACATTTGCAATTCTCCGAACCCGGTCCGGAGATCAGTTTTTTTTTCGGATTATTTTTTCCCTGTTTTACCCTCGACCGGTAGATGAATTATGCATTCCGGGATGAATATTTTCCCAAGCCTTGAGACGATCATCGGGGCGGCCGGTGGTACTTCTGTACCGTGCAATTTCCATCAACCTTTGACCTACTCCAGTTGAGGGAACGTGTTGCGGATTGGCAATTCCTAGTGATGAATATTAAAATACTGCCACGCTTAGGCATACATCTTTGATTGTGTGTGCGAGATGTAAGACCCATCTGGAAGGACCTATTTTCAGTGGGTAGATTCGGCCCTTTTTTTTGGTTTCTTTTCGATCCAAAACATTCGATTTCAAAACATGAAATGTGAATTCAGGATCTATGTGTAGGTTTATGGAAAAATTTAAAAAATCGCTTCATTTCAACAAAGCGAAAGTGTTGCTCGCCAATGAGCTGCAATCAGAGCGATTTCTGTACTATTTTCCTCACCATCATCCAACACGGGGTATTGCACAATCGGCGACAATCAACGACCGACGGTTTGAAGAGGCTCGTCGTACGATCGTTCCGTGCGCTCTTTCCACGTTTCATTGAGATTTGTCGCTCACATTCGCCGCCGAGCGCTGGCTCATGGTTGCGTTGGCTTAATCCGCGCTCGGGGCGTCCTGTAAAACATGCGACACGCGACATTCCGCACGAGCCGGCGTCTGTGGAAGGAAAATTAAATTTAATCTTTTGCGGTGGGTGAAGTGAAAAGATGGTTGGCTTTAATCACAGCAACCTGAAACAAAACTCATCTTAACTAATCTTTCATCTTAAATGATGCGGCTTTTGGTTTTACGATGAACAAATTTGAAAAAAAAACAAAACAAATTCACTGTTCAATGCTTTTCAAAAACTGCATTTTAAATGTGCCAAACTTTTTATAAAATGCAACACACAACACAAAGTTTTCAAAAATTGTTCGATTCTGTTATTATTTTTTAATATTTAGGATTAAAAAAATTAATAAAAAATAAAATAATAAATTAGTATTAGTAGTAAGAACGACCAGGCGTATTGCTTTTATTGTTTTTATCAAAAAGTTTTTAGTTCAATGGGGTGGTTCATTCCAGAATTTTAGCAACTCTTTTATTTTTTATATGTAGAGCCAGTGTTATCGTACATGTTTTCAGTAATTTAGCTCAATAACGCAATTAGCTCTAATTTTCTGCAAGTGACAATGCTTTGTGACTGTCTCCGCCGTGATAAGACAAGGCTTATCTCTTTCGTTAAGGATGCAAGGTGAAAAAATGGAGAAAAAAATTCTCCACATTAGTGTGTTATTATTTTTCCACTTGGCGGAATGAATATTGAACCAAACATAAACACAACCTTTTCAGCGGCATTTGCGAAGAACGTTCAACCTCTGCCCGCCAGCATTAGCCGCGCCAACGTTGCTTAAATGTGAAGGATTTTCTTTTCCGTTTTTCGCTAAAAATACTTACGCTCATGTTGCTATCCCGTCGGTGCCATTAGTGTGTGTTTTTTTTTGTGCAGTCGTCATTGTTGTGCTTTCCGCTTTTTTATCGCCGTCAGTTAATATGGCATTTCGGAGGAGCGGAAAGCCATTTGGCAAACGGGGCGTAAAGCACTGCAGCACCGACGCGCGACGTAAGACGGCAATCGCTGGCTCGTGTTTTCTTCACGTTTGATAAAAACACCTGTCTCGAGATCTTTCCGTGATCTTTCTCGTCAGCAGTCAGCGATCGGAGGGCAGCAGCTGAGCGACGGAAGAACGTGACACATATCGGCTTATCAGTGTGTGCACTGCGTCCTTCGTATTCAAAAAATTGTTAATTGTTAAAAAAATTACATCATGATTTCCGGCAAGGTCGGTTATCTTTCCGCAAGGGCTTTGTTAAAATACGCTGCGTCATTGTGACATCCGCTTTTAATTTATCACGATTCGTTGCATGACTGCAAGTGTGCAAAAAATGAAAAATGAGTTCTGGTGAGCTATTTTTCATTTATTTCTTTATTTATAATATGTATTTAATTTATTTTTTTTTCTTTTTTTTCTATTATTTATACCTCGGTCTTCCATTGTTTATTTTTTTGTGTGTTTCTTTGATTTTCGTTTGCACTGTTGGAATGTTCCTTATTCCTCCATTCCTTCGCTCTTTTCCCATTTGTTTTTTTTAGTATTGTTACATTTAGCATCGAATCTAGTATCGAACAAAATATTTTCCATTAATTTTGTGGCACTTTCTATTAACAAAAAATATTACTGAAACTTTTGATTAGTTTTGCTTCGTTATTCACTGCAGCTCCCACGGCAATGCTGAAAGCAAAACAAACCAAAGATATTTTTCACATACTTGAGAAATATTTCCCCCGCGGGACGTGCTTAGTCATTTACCACCGAATGGAACACATTAAATGTACTAATTGCGACCACAGCCGGCTAAAGCATACAAGAGGATTGCCTGCCAGCAAAGCATTCTCTATTCGCTCGTGTGCATGTGTGTGTGTGTGTGTGTGCGTGTGTATTTGTTATTGTACTCCCGTCAGGCATGCTGGGCATGTGTAAGGCAAATAGACAAAATCATCTAACTCGGCACCAACTGGCGACGGTGGTGGCGACGGCACAATATTTCACTCATCACCCGCCGCTATTTACTACTTCGCGACCGGACCCGGGTCATTTGAACGGCAAACCGCCGCCGTTCGTTTGGGTTAATTTCATGTAGCCCCCACGC
>JXWZ01011101.1:0-13229 GCA_000956215.1 Anopheles farauti No. 4
AAAATGTGATGAATAATACGATGCGGGACCGTGTTCTACACCTATATTTCCAGTTGCCTTTCCCATCCAGTCCAGTGAATGATTGACCCCCAGCATAATCACTCTTGTATGCTACTGGTGGCATTGAAAAAATCGATTCGACCCTGGAATCAGAAGGGAGGTGTACATCACAAGATCATCGCACACACGAGACTGAACCGATCAGGCGTGCAGAAGCTGCCTGCTAGCGAATGCTCGCGATTGTCGTCACGCGAAGATGATGGCCATTCAGGTTTTGAGTTTCGATCTTGGACAAGCCGGTTTGTCATCGTGTATGCCACTGTTTCTTTGTTGTCCGGCAAACTAACGCCCTTCGGTCGGGTTCGGTGATAAAGAAGAGCAGCACAGTTTTTGTTCACACTTTTTGTTGCACCCCTTTTTTCCGATTGGGATGACGCAACATAGGAAAGAAACACATAAAGAAACTTATTTAATCGTTCGCTTATCATGTAGTGCGGAGAACACACCACACACGCGTTTGTTGATACGCACCAACCCACTTTTGCGATCTCTTTGGTGTGTATTGGGGCAGTATTCTGCTCTGCGTTCGAAATGACCACAGGACACTGGTGCTGATAACCTCTCGCACAAGGAAACATGTGTCTCTCTAACAACTAAACAAGTTCGAATGTAAGAATGCTTATGACGCATTAAGAATCAGACGGCGTCTCCTGACCGCTCCGTTATTGAACTTGATTGTGGAAAAGATTAGCTAAGTGCAAAACTCTTGGTGACGATCCCACTTTGATGTTGTGCAAACTACCCTTCAATTCAGGGCTGTCAAACCCATCGTCATTTAATTGATTTTTTTTGTATTAAAGATTGCGTTTTTCACAGTTTTTAGCTGTCAGTTAAGCGAACTTATTTCATATTTAAAATATTTTCTAGTACCAGACTATAGATCAATGAAATATTTCCAACTGTTTGCAATTTTATTTCAGTGGAAATGTTTAAATACGATCAAAAATCCCGTTAACGATCCTATATTTGTTTTTTATCTTTTATAATTTTTTTTTACTCTTTAATCTTCTTTTCTTCGAAATCGTAGAAAACTTGCTCCAAAAATCACTATCAATATGTTAGAATGAATATAACCAATTGCCTCTTGAGCAATAGGGCCAAGCCGTTTCTTGTAAACAAAACAGAAATAATCAAGTCTCTGTTGAAATTCTTTCGCTTCACTTTTACCCTGTTAGTGCTTTGTTTGCATAAAATAACACCATTCTTTCGTTTGCCCGAACGACCGAATGTGAGTCACCGTTCATCGGTCGTAATTGGTTTTGTTGTTTTTCTTTTCCTGCTGACCTCTGTGATTGCAAGTCCGATGGTTTGTTTTGCTTTCCATGTCTCGTAAAGGGGAACTGGATAAGTGTGGGATTGTACTACCAAGCGGCACGTGTGGCTGTCTAGAACCTCCTTCCTTCTCCCAACGGGTACGAAGCGAAACGTGCACAATCACCACAATTCGACTGAAACTGATAAATAATTTCTACATAAACTACACTCGGGGTTTGTTAGTTGTTTATACCATAAACAGAACGTATTTTCATTGTTGTGCGTAGAAATATTTATATACTAAGTTTCAATTCGGAACATATCCGAATAGCCAAGTGATTCGCCTCCATTAGAGTGTTTATACGATCTCATCTACCATGGCACTTCTTGTTTGAGCTTGAATCAGCAAGTACGGTTAACTAAACCCTCCCCCTTCTTCGCCCCATTCAACATAAGCGTTTTTGTATGTTTGAATTTGATCGTTTGTTTCTGGTTCCTCTCGCTCTCTCTTCTCCCCGCCGCCAGTTGCAACATCGCAAAAAATACGACAGCGAGACGGAGGAACGCATCCGCATGAAGATCTATGTGCAGAACAAGCACAAAATTGCCAAGCACAATCAACGCTTCGATCTCGGTCAGGAAAAGTTCCGGCTGCGCGTGAACAAATACGCCGATCTGCTGCACGAAGAGTTTGTCCACACGCTCAACGGCTTCAACCGATCTGCCGCCGCCGGTGGAAACAAGGGGTAAGTGGTGTCGTGGTTCGCTCTAGGCACATGATAACTTACTTCCGGGTTTGGTTATTCTTTCCTTTTTCGCTTGATTGATCATTTCGTCAACGGTAGAAATCTGCTGCGCGGAGATCTGCACCGCATCGAGGAGCCTGTTTCGTGGATTGAGCCCGCCAACGTTGAGGTACCGAAGACCGTAGACTGGCGCCAGAAGGGAGCCGTTACGGCTGTTAAGGATCAAGGTATTGTAAATTTAATTTGATTACGTAAAATTTTGCTATTCCAGCATTTTTTTTTCATCTTTCGGTGTAACGTATAACAGTGGAACAACGCCATCTAGTGGTGGGTTTGGCGAAAATAAAATGTTCCACGAATAGTAATCGCAAGAAATGGAAGTAATTTTTAAATCACCCCAAGAAGATAAATTTTTCCTCGTAGCAGGCAGTTTGCAATTTAGAACAACAATATAGTTTTTAAATCTTCAAATTATGTGATACTACAAATAAGTTTCGTTTGCTCGTGTTATAAATGCGCCACTTTCCTTCCTTTTTCCCACCCCACAACCGTCAGGACACTGTGGCTCGTGCTGGTCGTTCTCGGCCACCGGTGCCCTCGAGGGTCAACACTTCCGCAAGACGGGGAAGCTGGTTTCGCTGTCGGAGCAGAACCTGGTTGACTGTTCGCAGAAGTACGGTAACAATGGGTGCAACGGTGGCATGATGGACTTTGCCTTCCAGTACGTGAAGGACAACAAGGGCATCGACACGGAGAAGGCGTACCCGTACGAGGCGATCGACGACGAGTGCCATTACAACCCGAAGGCGGTCGGTGCCACGGATAAGGGTTTCGTCGATATTCCCCAGGGTGATGAGCAGGCGCTGAAGAAGGCGCTGGCCACCATCGGTCCGGTGTCGGTTGCAATCGACGCGTCGCACGAATCGTTCCAGTTCTACTCGGAAGGTGTGTACTACGAACCGCAGTGCGACTCGGAGCAACTTGATCACGGTGTGCTGGCGGTTGGATACGGTACTAGCGAGGAGGGCGAGGACTACTGGCTGGTGAAGAACTCGTGGGGTACCACCTGGGGCGATCAGGGATATGTTAAGATGGCACGTAACCGTGACAATCACTGCGGTATCGCCACCACCGCTAGCTATCCATTGGTTTAAGTAAGAGTTAGTAGTTAGCTATGAGAGAGAGAGCGAGAGAGGAACATAGGGCGGATATGCGGCATTTTTTATGTTGTGTGATATATTACAAGTTAGCTGCGAATAGAATGCTGCCAATTATCTAGCTCGTTTCACACGCGCAACACGTAGGGTGAAAGAGAGAAAGAGAGAGCGAGAGTGAAGGATACTGATGGAGCTGAAGCGGAGAAAGCCATTCAAAGACAATATTGTTCGAAACGTCGATCGAACTAAACATCAAAGTATACATTGGATGAAAAAATCAAACTCATAGCACATCATCAATTAGCTTAAGTCGCTCGGAGTATGTGTGTGAACGTGCTGTGTGGTTATAAAAGGCAACATTCGTCGTTTTAAATAGTATCTAGTTTTAAGTGTACCAAGAAGCGAAAAATAAAGCGAAAGCGAAGAAAATACAGCAGTTTTGATTTGGTAATAATTTCACAGATGTCGGGTTTAAATTTCAGCTGCAACGGGTTCTTTAACAGTTCTTTTTGTCAGAATGACCGGATTCCTTTGTCTTTCTAGTCATTTGGAGTCACAGTGGAATCTACATGTATAATATATCATAGTAGCGCGCAGTAAATACAATTACCACCTCTATGTGCCTCGCTCGTTATCTTCTACGTTTTCGAAATTATAAATCACTCGCTTCACCTTAACTCCATGCTCACAGCAACCATGTGTATTTAAACCATTTCAACATATTTTACTTCACATCTGCTATCGATCAAACCACATCAACTTCCGCGTATGTTCGCTTAGATAAACTTGAAGCGACGGTCCGCGTACGCCACCTGCCCGGTGCGATACTGTTGTTCCCGCTGGTCCCGTTCGTGCTTCATCATCTTCGCGTAGGCGATGATCGGGATGACGACGGTAAACAATCCAATCTTGAACGAGCGTCCGGTCGGCTTGAAGTGCTCGAAATGGTTCACGCGCATTGCCTGGAATCGGGCCAAGCCGGTATCGAACTACAAAAAAAAGGGTATTAACGAGTAGGATTAGAATGTCCTTAGGGTTTTGGAGCCACCGGGATGGTGGTTCCCGTGTGTTTCGTTGATGACATAATCAGCGACAGGCAGCTGCGTCGTCGGAAATACTTACCACACCGCCACTTTCGCCGCGCAGATGGTTGTGCGGGTTGGTCATAGTGCGCCAGTACTCATTGCGAAGGGCAGCACGTCGGGCGGCCTTTTCCTGCTGGCTCATTTTGATTTTTTTCTTTAATAAAGCACCCCAAAATTGTGCACCAGGAATCCACCGTCCGCACACAAGTTGAAAAAATGTAAACAATCACAGTGACGTCTAGAAACGTCAACTTTCAAACGTCTTTGAATGTCGAACAGAAAAGTTCAGCTTTTTCAATTCGCGTTAACCGTGTCGACATAATTTTACACAAATTTTACGCTTTATTCATGAAACCAAAACAGAAGACGAATGGAAACAATTATTTTTCCTCCCTAGTGCTGAACCAGCCATCGATAGCGGTAAAAATATACGCCCGATAGATTGATACCTGGTTGTTGTCTACGGTACTTATGGTTCAGTATGAAGTTGAATTTTGAATTTCGGAGAGCAAATATGTATGCTTTTACCAAATTATTTACAGGAACAAAAAGCGCTTCAAAAATCCACTCATCTCTTAATAAACTCAGTACGGATTCGGTCGAATAGTTTATTTTACTTTTGTTTTCAGTAAACGCTTAAATGATATATGTTTTTCGTATCCTTATCACTAAACGTAGATAAACCTCCGGATAAAGGAAGATGAAACTTTCCTTCTAGAAAATTGTACCTTTTGTATATGTAGTGTCTGATTTTCGTCTTTCCTGCTAGTTGTGTTCAGTTCTGTTCCTTTGTTTTTTTTTTTTTTGCAGAATTCCTCTTCAGAAATATGGATGCAGCTGTGAGCGGGAAGTGGATCTAGCACAGGGAGCAAAGATTAGGTGAGACATAAAGTTTGCCTCGGTAGTTTGTTTTAAAAACCAAAAATAAAGAATCTACTGCCAGATGCTCTATACAATAGCTGCATACATCGGCAATACACGATGTAACGACGGAGAAGATGGGGTGTAGCGTTGGATGGGAAATAAAAAAAAACCTAACGTGCATATTAGCGGCTGCTAACTTCCTCCGACGGGTGACCGGCACCATTGTGTACACCGTTACACTTCTCGGCGGTGCCGTTAGCATACGGTGCCGCCCCGTTGACGCGTGCCTTCTTGGCGATGTGCTGTGCCTCCGCCGTCGACGATTGACCATTCCCGACGGGTAGATCGAATCGATGCTCGAGCGTCATGTGACTGAGCGGCGGCAACCCGACGCACGCACGCAAAATGTTCTCGATGGCGGTTCGCTGACGGAACAGCGAATTGACAACCGGTGTGCCCTGCGGAACGAGCGGTGCCTTGCAGAGATAGCTCAGCAGCGAAAGCACCGACCGGAACGGCAGATACTCGCCCTCGGATGGTTCCTTGCGCCGGATCTGGATACGCGAGCACAGCTCGCCGAGGATGGCCAGATCGAGGATGAGCGGGGTGGCGAGGAGCGAATCCTCGCACGTGTTGTGTATGACCAGCGTATTGTGACCGCCGAGCATGATCTGGCTCGTGTACTCGTCCATCGCCCGCTTGCTGTCCCCGACGTACGGCACGTACTTGATCACCACGCAGTGATCCGGATGCTCGTCCGCATCGTACAGGATGTGATTGGACGCGACCATATCGTCCACGACGTTGCTCTTGGAGATCTCCTTCGAGCGGAACTGCTGCGGTGCGGAGAGATTCTTGCCATCGTTGTTGCCCAGGTGGTTGTAGCTCACGATCGAGACCGGCTTGATGCCGGCCGACACGAGAAAGTCCACCAGCACCGACTTCAGCTTTGTCTGACCCGACTTGAAGTCATCGCCGGCGATGAACGCACCGTAATGCTCCGCCATCTCGATCACACCGGGTACGAACGTGTTCTGGGGCGATCCGTTGATGTAGATGCACTGAAACGGGGGACAAGCGTATCAGATCACTGCTGCGAAACACAGTTCGGATAAGATGAGCTTACATTTTCGGCAATTGCCGCCATCGCAAAGATCGTTGATGGCGAGATCTCCGTGTGGTTCTGCTTCAACGATCGCTCCAGATCCGTCATCGTCGTGTTGACGCCCTCCTTCACCTCGGCAAACCGTTCCGTGTTGGCCGTCCACAGGATCACCACCTTCTCCACGCCAGACTGCTGCTTGAACTCGCGGATGTCCTGCACGATCTGCTGGTACTGTTCGTAGCGCGTGCCCCGGATCGTGTTGTCCGCCCGGTCCGCCTGGTTCGCCGCAATAAAGTCCGGATCGTAGATGGAGGGCCGGGGACGGAGTTGCGCCAACCGCTTGTACACCTGATCCTGCAGGCCAACCTCCAGTACCTGGGCCCGCCGCATCGCCTCGCCAATGTTCAGCGAGCTGATGTCCCACCCGTCTACAACGATGTCATCTGGGTTGACCATCGGTACGAGCTGGTTCATCGGGATGTACACATCCTGACCGGTGGCATCCGAACCGAGCAGCACCGTAGACGATTGCGTGATCGAACCGTACCAGTTCGCCTTCTGCACACCCTGCCGCGTGCGCCATTCCAGGCTGTGCTTGTTCGCTTCCAGGGCGGCCGTCAGCGTCGAACCGTTGTTGCCTCCCCAGCCGACCAGCATCAGACCCAACCGCGGAACATTGCGCACCGTGCGGATGTTCAGCTCCGTAGTTTCAGGTTTCACCTGCAACGCACGAAAGAAAAGCAAAAGATGGGTTCGAAACCTTTACCCAATGAATTGACCTTGAATTTAGGCACCCCCCGTCGTGCCGGCAACGGTGCCGAATAATCAGCACCGGAGTAAGAACAAAAAAAATGATAATATATTCTAATCACGATCATCCGCAGCCACCGCAGACCAGATCGTTTTGCATAATGTGGGAACCGGTTTAGAATGCGAACAGCATTAAATCCCATCCTCGGAGGATCGCCAGAATGACTGGTCATTATTATTTGCTTTATGTTGTGCAATACGATGGTATAAATAAAATGGCATTATCGGCGATTTTATTTCCCGATCACAGCTTCCTCTCCCTCCCTCTCACATCTCTCCTTACACATCGACAGAACAAAGTAAAGAATCCGATGTCAAGATACAGGCGATCTTTCAACCGTCTTCCTCATTCCATGGCAGTCGCAGCAATTTCGTAACTGTTGCTAACTTTTCCCACTCAGAGTAGGCGTCGGGATTACGAGAACCCACACTATGTTCCCGTGTGACGTTCCGGGATGCCCTGTTCATCTAGCACGGAACAGTTTCACGCGTGTTAGGGGCTGGGTGGATGATGGTGGGCGAACTCATTAGCTGCTTCGGGAAAAGGGGGGCCCACCATCAAACGACAAGATAGACGCCTCATCAATCAGGTGACGGCAGCAGCAAATAAGCAAATGTTAATTGTTCAAACTGACACGACAGGCAAACACGTGTTCCTCCCCACGCCATTTGTACGCTGGCTCGCCATGGTGACTGCCTGGGGACTGCATCTGCACGCGGCGTTATCGACAAATGGAAGGTAAATTTGAATACATTTTTACACCGTCACCGTCATCGGTTCACCTTATCAGACGGGCTGCATTTGGTGCGGACAAACCGGCGACCCCTAGCCATGTTATCACGCATTTCAAATATTTATTTCCGCCTTATGATTTGATAGTGACATCTAAAAACTAAAGCTACGACAAAGTTCAATGCGCTGAGGCGTCGAGGCGCTGGTTTGCTGATGCTTCTTTACGCGGAACTTAGGTGGGGGGAAGCTGGTATCAGCTTTCCACGATGAGCATGCAGCCTCAGCATGATGAGTTAGGTGTTTTTTTTTCTGTGCTGTTCGGGAAAAGTCGCACCTTTTTATCGACTTCCACCAGCTGGCCCGTTATCACGATCGTGGCCGCTCGTGGATCAGCCGGCAACAGATCATACGACATGGCGGTGGCGTGATTCACCTGAAGTCACCGATAAACGGAACCGTCGGCGTTGGGTCTCGATATCGTAACATTGAGGCTTTAGTGGAGAGGTTTAGTTTATGTAACGATGCCGTGGCCAATTATCGATCGACCAAGTTTTAACCGTGCGACAGGCATGAAATTGAATTAAAAACATACGATAAGCGGCGATTGTGCGTTTGTCTGCGATATGTCGAGGTTGGAGGAAATATCGCGATATGGGCCGACGAATTAGGAGTAGGATTTTGGAGCATTCGTTTCCCATCGATTTTGCTTCTTCACAGTAATCTTTTCATCGTGTCGTAATACGATAATCTTGCAATAATCTTTAATATACTTCTCCAAACTGCATCACATATTTATAACGAAAATCAGAGATTGCACAGAGACTGGAAAGCGAAGTCATCGGCCGGTAGTTGCCTCAATAAAGTATCAAAATTGAAATTAACTCATGAACCATTTACGTAAAAGATTCCTTCAAACCGATTCTTTCGTAAGTTAGTCGAGCTGGAAGGTAAACGTTTCAACCATTTCCTCTTCGTTACCACCATCAAAGCAATCGAGTAAATATTGGTTCGTTTCAACTACAACTCTCAACCGAGAACCATCGACGGGCAGTGTTGATACAATAACCGGTGATTATCGTACGATTTGAGCATCCATTTAGCGAGCGCATATAAGCGACTTTGCGCGCCCGTGCGTGTGTGTGTATATGTTTGTAGATTTTTTTCTGCCGACTATACGAAACATGTAACTGGAGAGGGAAAGAACGTTGCACGCTACTACGACGCGGTTCCTTCAAATTATACGCCAACTTCATGCCGCGGGCGAGGTGGGCTTGTTTTGCTAGCGATTTTCGAACACATGTGAAAACTTCGCGACGATATTCCAGTGCTTGGCGGTAGATGCGTATTGGCAGAGTGGGAGGAAAATCGATTTTCCTTCGCGTTGCTATTTTTAGCACCATCGAACGGTTCAGGATCCTTCCGGAACACATTTGCAAACACTACTAACTTGAACTTTGCATGTGGCCACAGATCGATACTGCTTGACCGTGACCCTGGAAGCATTGCATCAGTGCAATGTGGTCACTGCCAACTTATTACACCGAACGTTATACACTTTTTATCCCTTCCCAGTACACGTCACTGGCAGTGGCATTACCATGGAAACGAGAGCATTGTGGGATGTTCCCGTACCGTCACTTACCGTGTATCCACCGGGGCTGCTGGCAACCACCGTCGTCGTTTGATACTGGTAGTCCACCTCGATATGCTCGTCCGTGTAGTGGACGTTCGGAGACAACACCTTCAGCTCGGATGACATGTTTTTGCAACCTGCAAAATATCACCAACACTCGTTATTAGACTCCGCACGGTATTCACACTTTCCGATCAAAAAGACGGACAACACTGAAGCCGAAATGTGTGTACGATTGCTGCTGCTGCACGGTACTGCAAAAACAAAAAGCTACCTGGCACACCGGCAATAAAAGCACTCAATAGTGGATGGAAAATAACACGACGACAATAACTGTGCTGTGTTGATCCTTTTTGGCACACATCAATTAAGGGACGAAGAAATAGACACTAAATTTGCCTGCCTTTTAGCTTTCGTTGTGCACCAGGTAGAACCGGAACGATGATGGTGACGGTGTGGTCTCTGATCCTTATGACGACGGAGCGCGGTACGGCCGACGATGTATCCTTTGGCACATAAGAATAAGAACAAAAAAATTGTCACCTGTTTGCCTGCCTTTTAAACCGCTCACGGAGGAGAACACCGACGCGACGACGACACTGTCGGTGCTCTCACGTTTTCTCAGCAAGCGGAGCGAGATAGGAGTTTTGGTTCGGCTCCTTTTACACCATACGTCAACGAAGCGCGAGATAGTACGAGCCTGTCTAAAATGATGATTTCGTGTTAGAAGGTGAGCGATACAGGTAATGCGTTGGTTTTATGTTTATGTATGAAGAAAAAAATCACAAAAAAATACAAATATAAGTTCACAAGTGTAGGTTTTAAAGAGCACGTGTATAGAAGATTCTTGCGCATGGAATCGATTCGAGGTAAGATTTTAACAGTGAGATATTTCTCGCTTTCATCTGGTGCTGTGTGAAGGTACCTTAATGCTCTCTCAAAGTTTCTGCGCACCTCTTTGTAGTCATGGGCAACAAATGAAGATCCAGTCCGCGTGAAAAATAAATTTAAATGATAAATTTGCATCACATACAATAGGTTGTAATTCTAACCTTCCCGAATAATTGGCTGGGGATCACCTTTAAATGTACTTGTCTCACCGGATTTTCGATTCAAATGAAGCTTTACATGAAAACGGATCTGAGATCCTTGCGTAAAGCTTTTACGTACGCGCTTTGGAAATTTTTGTATATTTTTTACTCTAACCTTTCACTGGTAGACGTAACAATAACAACCAACCAACGTAACAATAAACCAAAGTAAATTTGCTAAGCTAACGCCAAGCTATAAAATAATCAAATGATTTTACATGGATCACTACATCTAAGGACTTTATTCGAGGGCTTTGAAACCCGAAGTCCTTAGATAAAGAAATTTATTCCGGAATATTTGCATTTGAAAAATATTGAAGAATAAAATTTGATTTACGTTGTTTTCGCAAAAATGTTTTTTGCGGCCCTGGTCGTTTTGTTGTAGATTTTTTTTTAAAGATTATATAGAACTAATTTTCCATTTTTTTTTCAAAGCCTGCAATCGGACGTTTCAAAAAGCTTATACGATAAAAAGCGATCTGCAAATACATTTCGTTTATATTTCCATAATGAATTCTACATGATACAATGCGTACTTTAATTCTTGGGTAATTATTATTTCATATCCCAAATTCTGAGATATTTCTGGGAACCGTGTTTTACCGCACGTTCCATTCAATTCGGCCCTGCTGATGGTGGTCTTGGAGGACCCTGTCCAGCGAACGGATTCGGCAGGTACAGACCGCCCTGCGGTGGTGGTTGCATATGGGGCATCTGCTGGTGGTACTGTTGATTGCGCGGAGGGAACCGTGGCCGGTACTGATGCGGATTATGGTAGTTCGGATTTTGATAATTGTGATGCCAACTATTGCCCGATGGATAGCGCGGATTAAACTGTCTTCCATGGTGCGCTGCTGGGCCGGGGTACTGCTGCTGCCGCTGATAGTGCTGCTGCCGGGACGTGGATGGATACTGCTGTCGGGGAATATAGTGCTGCTGCTGCTGCTGCTGCGGAGGTTGTTCCTCACCCGGCTCACCGTTCTGATTTTGTGGACGGTTTGCTGCACCCTTCTTTCGGTTCTTCTTGGCTGCTCGTTCGGTCTCATCGTCGGAATGTTCCGCCAAGTACGCGGGCACTTCATTATCATTCATCCAACTGGCATCGGATCCTTTTAGCCGCATGAGATCCGAAAGGATGATGAATGATGTATATTCCGTCCGCGGTGCGCAGTAAACCTCCATCCCGACGGTGATGTTCTTGCTTAGCACCTCCTGATTGGAGTTGAACAGCACGCAATAGATGGGTCGATTCACCTGGCCAATGACGTCGAAAATTTTTCCCAATGCACGTTGGCCACGCTCCAGAAACAGAACCGTGTCCAAATTAAGCAGCTCAGCTCCCACCACCGACTGCACCAGCACGATCTGTGACACTATCGATTCGACGTGCCCGATCGGTTTACATTCCGCCTCCGGGACGGAAATGGTTAGCTCCTCGATCGGGGGCAACTCGTGGGGCAATATCTCGCCCGCTGTACGAATTGGACCCCGCGCCAAATCATCCTCTTCGTCTTCCGATGAAGCTGCACTGTGGAGGAAAACGGTAGCGAAGAAAATGTTTATTAAACTAGAACCAATCAAAACCACAAAATCCTTACTTTGTGTCCATGGTTTCTGCATCACTGACCAGGATGGGGTCATCCCGTACGCGGTAGTTTCCACGAATCGCTGTATCCTTTACGAGTTCAACGTTAGAGCTATCATCCGAGGAAGAGGATGACGAAGAATGTGCTCGCTTCTTCGTATCATCTGCTTTGGAGTTGTCCGTCTCTTCCGCTTCTGAATCCGAGCTTCCCGAGTACTGAGAGAGCAGCGACAGAGAGTTGTTGGTGATTTTCTGCACTGCTGCCGTTTCGAGCTGCTGTTCCTGAGCAATCTGTTCCTGAACTGATACCGTTGCGATCGGAACTGGCACTGCCGGTTCCTCTACGTCCATCGCTTGCTCAACCGTGGGTGTTTCTTCCATGTTGGCGGTAGTAGATTCTATTTCCTTCGATGCCACTGATTCGTCGTTGGTTTTTGTAACTTCTTCTAAAGCGCTTGATTTTGTGGCAGAATCTCCTACTTCCGATGACTTCGGTACTGCTTCCTCCTCACACGCAGAAGGCTCTACGGTATCCTTCGGCTGCACCGAAGGGGTTTCGAGTAAGCTTTCGTCTGAAGATTGTGCTTTCTTTTCTGCCGATAGTTGCTCATGAATGACGACCTTAGAAGAGTCTGCTATTTCCTCGGGATTTGTGGCTAGAGTCGGTGAAATCGGGTCGGAAGTTTTCACTTCCATAAACGTATCGCAGTCCGGCTCCACTTTCCCGCCTTCAGGCTGGATAATGGTGGATTCGTTAGCAACAGACTCACTAGATTCTTCCGTGTGTTCCCTGACCTTCAACACTTGATCGCCATGTTTGGCTTCGTCGGATTTTTTGGCTTCCTCCATTTTATTTTGTTATTAAAACAATGGATGCTATCCAGAGGATGTATGTCGCTTAGGCTAACCGTCGGTTGTTCTCTACCAAAACAGAAAACACGTGCACCGTCTATCACGTTTGTTTTGTTTATTTCGCGAAAGCGTTGACATTCGAACGAGCACCCAAGAAACAAATTAAGAAATATTTCAAATTCTTTTTGCTAATGCTGTCAGTTCGTTGGCCGCCAAAACCTGAAAGTAAATGTAAACTGAAAGATTGCTATTGA
>JXWZ01011102.1:0-10202 GCA_000956215.1 Anopheles farauti No. 4
CGAAACGGGATACTCGTGAACGGATTTCAAGCCCCCTCCCCCCTGCAGGAGGTGGAAGGCACCGGAAAACGGAAGTGAAATGCCACGTATGTGCGAACGAAGTTTCGGCACGGAATTACCTTTCCATGGGGTGGATGGGTGGGAATGATTTGTTGACATGTCTCCGGTAGCCATATGTGAAAGGCTCCCGATTTAAAGGCGCCCTTCAACGTACACAGCCCTTAACATGATCAAAATCGGCATGAAAATAGCTTTTTCCAGCTGCCGCCCTTGCGCCCTCCCTTACCGGTGGCAATGTGGCGTACGGTGCGACGAAACGTTTTTCTTCCGTTGCGCCCGACAAAAGCGAAGAGGAGAAGAAGAAAAAAAAGAATCCATTAGATTCTTTTACTTGCGCGGGAAGATTCCTTCCACTTCCGTGGCCGTGGGTGCGAGAAAAATAGACCAGCCAAAGCCAGACGACGCAACACGTTTGCGTTGTGTGTTTGAATGATTTATTTTTTTTTATTCCACACAAACCGCTGCTGGGTGTGTTATTTTTCAGCTCGAAATGAAGTTTAGTCCTACAATCACATTTACGATGTGGTTATTGGCGGCCTATCACGGATGCGTATGAATAATGACGTTTGATGGAATGAAAAGAAATAAATGATCGACATGGAGCGCGTGGTGGGCGGGATTATTTCCACGACTGCCTTTCAGCGGAGCTTTTCAAGCGAGCTATTCTCCCCTTTTCGGCACCGGAAGTTGTGTTTGAGTGTGTGCGTTAATAGGTTCGAGTGGTGGTGGTGGTGCAAAAAATGGGTAAATTGATGAAGATTAATGTCGGGGATGTAATTCATTCGGTTAAAAAGTCATTTCGTGCTCCGTTCTGTTTCCAATAGTGAGCGATTTATCAGCGTATGCGAAGTTCTCTGCAGGCGCAAAGTCAGAGCCTTCCATTAAGTTTGGTTGGGAAATCACTATCTAGTTGGCTCTGGCGAGTTGATTGAATTTGACACATCTTTGGCAAACGTACCTTCGTAGAAGCGTCTTGTAAACGAACGGAAGTGGTTGCAAACGCCAAAAGAAAGAAAGAAAAAAAAGACTCAACCGGTTCCGGCCGGAGCGTCTGTTTGCGTATGACGGATGACAAAATAACCAATCAGGCTGCGTGAACAGGAGTCCCCCGCCGAGTACGAGTACGACAAAACGACGCTACCTACCCAACCGCCGAATCCCGAGCGATTGGATTTAATTGTTCACCCATCCGAAAGCAATCAATCTTGTTGAAGTCTTTGCTTCAGGCACTTAAAGATGTGCCCACGGTTTGCTGACTGTCGCACTACGCGTCGGCACTCGTTGATGAAAATAGCTGATGAAACGTGAACGGGGAAGTGTTTAGTGGTTCAATACCCACTGCTGGGTGATACTATCTCAACGTTGTCATCGTGTCGCTTTTATCGAAAACAGCACGCAGCTTCCGCCATCGCCACAGTCAAACTTTTAATGGCTGTCGGGCGCGATAAACGGAGCAAGCGAAACCATGGGGATTGTTTTTTTATTTTTTTCGGTACTACCACAAACCATGGAGCAAAGATTTGGGATGTATGCCTACTCTAAAACACTTCTCTCGCGATGAGGTTTCACCGGGGTTTCTGACTAAATCACATCCTTCTCGAGGGCGCAGCACCGGAAGCGGCGCTATCCTCGGGCAAACGAGCCATCATTTGTCATCAGCTTCAGGTACGTGCAAGCAGGACGCGGTGTGGTTTGTCATTTTCGTGTTCCCATGACGTCCCGGCGACGTCGCAGCCGACGTGAGGTGCGTCTGGGCGACGAAAAGTTTGTGCTCATTTCGGTTCCCTGACTCGTTACGGTTTCTCGAAGCCGTACGAAGGAAGGATTGTGATAGATTGTCGGATTGTTCGTTCGGCGTGGAAACGATATGTTGTCGGTGATATGGATCCACTTCGGAGCACCTTAAAGATGGGTCTACCTTAAGCACATGATTACAGCTTTAATCCTGGCGAAACAGGCGTATCAGAAGGTGGTTTTAAGTGTAAATACAGCATCACTCTTACACTCCGAGTGTCCGAGAAATGGGAGGTGTTTTACTAGAAAAGGTGTTTGTTTTAGCCCGAATGTAACTCGATGCCTCGACACTCGTGTCTATCAATAAAATAAACGACGCTTTGAGGCTCCTTTTCGCATCCCGTGCGCAAAACCCAGCTCCGGATGCCCATCATCCGGATACATTAGGTTCTCCCGCTGGAAAGGATTTGTGATTCGTGGTAGCCAGCGGGAAGTATGTGTTGCCTTCGTCCGCCGGGCATCGTCTCGCGGCATTAATTAAGCTTGCTGCTGATTAGGGGCAACGGAAAACCGACCACCAACCGGCTCACTCACGCGTCCGGTAGGCCGTCTCCATTAAGCATCGATAGTTGCACTCCGTCGGCCATGGATAATTAATTGGTTCGGAATAGAGCCCGTGCCCGTGCGTTGGTTGGCACGTCCGGTGTGACTAAAGTTTGTTGCCGGATGCGGATACAGCTGCTTCCTAGCCATCGCCTGATGCGGTGGCTTCGTGATGGAAGTTATTATTGCGCTTAGCAACGGACAAGCCCATCAACGTTGCGTATAATAGTAGCGTGCTGTGATTAACACGCCACTGATTGATCGACGTTGGAATGCAGTTCCTCGGGGAAAGTTAAGACACATATTGGTTCTTGCTTTAGGTCCGTTTAGTCACTGACGTCACGTTTCCCCAATTCTCTAACAAAGAAACTTCACAAAGAACTATCCTTGAAAAGGATGAAATTGGATTGAAAATTGACCGGATTTTTGTAGATAGTTTTCTCGGTTCGCCTTTTTTTGGTCCTAAAATAAAAATAATAGAGTAATAATTTATCTATAAGCTTTCGTAACAACAAAATATCTACAATGTTCCAAATTTTCATCTAGTTTTTGTTTGTATGGTGAAATTTTAAATCAATTTTTTAGCTTTATTTGCAATAAAAAAAAACAATCACTTCGTATTTCTCTTCTAGAACGAGCTAGTTAGGAGCATTTTCTCCGAAAGACAAGCTGCTCTCAGCCTCATCAATTATTTTTCAATCACTATAGCATCAACAGCTGCACCGATGCGATCAATATTCAACCGGGTGAACCTCAGCTTTGACGCTGTTTTCAACTATTTCAAACCGTTCAAAACACTTATCGAACATGAGGGATGTTTTTTGTTTGTTTTCGTACACTTTTCCTGAGTAAAAACTCCACTGGAGCGAGTTCAGTACTGGGAGGATCCCACAGATGGTTGCATATTTATCGCTCCTAGCATGGCCGGGCGCTTCTTTGAGGATTCTTTGCGGCCGCCATTTCATCTTTCCCCCTTTTTCGCCATCGGCTCGAGCGGAAGCTTGAGTTATGAGTGCCGTTTATTATTCATAGGAATGCATTTCTTTCCTCCACCTTTTCATTATTTTCCACTTTTCACCCATTGACTCATCGCGCCTTGCGCCGCTCCGGCGTTCTTTCTTTCGCCCAGGTGTCCGTACCGATCGTGAGCAACGACCGGTGCAAATCGATGTTCCTGCGCGCCGGCCGGCACGAATTCATACCGGACATTTTCCTGTGCGCCGGCCACGAAACGGGTGGCCAGGACTCGTGCCAGGGCGATTCGGGCGGTCCGCTGCAGGTAAGTTTCGATGGGCGGCCACGTCTCCTGCTGGATTGTTTGTGAAGAGTTTTCATTTTTTACCCCCTTTATTTTTTCACCCCCACAGGTTAAGGGCAAGGATGGTCACTACTTCCTGGCCGGCATCATCTCCTGGGGAATTGGCTGTGCCGAAGCGAATTTGCCGGGTGTTTGCACGCGAATATCGAAGTTCGTGCCGTGGATCATGGAAACCGTTCTGTGATAAACAGGCAGCGCTCGTGTGCGAAAGGAAGACATTGGAAGGCAAACAGCGGGTACTGTTTTTTTTTCTTTCGGGGAGCCTACTATGATTCGGGTCGTTTTTTCTTGTGAGACACAGTAAAGAAAGGAAACGATGTAAATAACGGTGGGAACGGTGCACAAACAAAATGTGCCGAAGCAAAGGACGCGATGGAAACACGATTTTCAAACGATATAAATGGTACATTTAAGAAGCTTTATTTAAAGAACGAAAAAAAAAACATCTAAAAACTAACAAAGAAATCATAATCTCTACAGCAAGTGCAGAAACCGAACCGGGCGTGAACTGAAACTCATCCGTTTGTGTGCATCGGAAGCTGTAAAATGAATTGTAGAAAGCATCGATAGTCTAAAGCAAGCACAGAACCAACTCTTAGAAAGAGAAACAAAAACCACACTTTGGTGCCCCAGTTGCCCTTTGCGAGCAGCACCAGTATTTCTAGTGAAATTTTCAAGCAATACAAGCATGTAAATACGGTCGGACGAGGAGGAGGAGAAAAAGAAGCTTGTTTACAAGAAATTGTACGCAACCGTGTGCATATGTTATGTTGTGAGAAGGTAGGCGTAGAAAACGAATTTACTAATCAACGCTTGCCTATATTGAAACGATGGAAGGGAAGTGAACGTGAGCAAAACATAAAAAAAACAACGCAAAGTAGTGTAAATAACGCACGACCCATCGCCATCACCGATGCGGGAAAGTAAGTTAAATTGTACATACCAGCTACGAAGAAAGCGTGATGAAACTATCGCTCGCTCGGTAGGAGCACCCGCTAGCAGCAGCACTAATTATTTTAATTAATAACATTATTTTATCATAGCCACTCCTGACTGCGTCGTTAGTGTTCGCGTCCGCGTAGACATTCCTGTTAATAGCCGAATATTATTCCCTCACTCACCGCCGGTGTATTTATGTCGCTGTCTAGGTAAACGAATCGAACTCCATTAGTAAATAGCATTCATATTTCCAAAGAACCACATCGATTTATGTTGCGTTTTTGTTTTTGTTGGTCATGCTTCTCTGTCCGCACCCGTTAAATGCGGGGTGTACGCGTTCTGGCGGCTGGTGGTTGCACGGCCGCATACACCCCGAGCAGAATCCAGATGGAGACGAACAGTTTCACTGGTTGGAAAGAAAGCGTCGTGTGATTGTAGTAGCGCAAAGGTGACTTTGTTTGTGTCCGATAATTACCACAGAATATCACAATAATCCAGTAGATCCATATGCTCTTGCCCACCGACGGGATGATGGCGAATATTTTCGAGAAAACGATTATGAAGTAACACTCCTCGAGCAGTCCGTACACGGCAAACACTTGCACCAACGTTAAATTATTCTGAAGTGAAAATTCATCAAAATAAATCTACTGGCACACATTTGGATGATGAAAATAGCTTCCTCTCCTTACCTTGTATATGCCCACCACCAGCAACAGTCCCGGTGTCATCTTGATGGCGGTAGTGATCACGTGGTACGGCAGAAATACATCCAGGTGGGTGTAGAAATCGCACACTTTGGCAATCATTTCATCGCTAAACTGCAACCGTGCGGTTTGCGGCGGTGTGTCGTCGGTGGTTCGGAACGCTGCCGAAGCCTTCCCGCACCGGAGCCTCATCAGCTTCAGCAGTTCGACCGTTTCGGCGGTGTAGTACACGGCACTGACCATCCACAGAAAGCCGAGGAAGTAGCCGAACACCCGGTAGCAGTCACGGCTGCACATGATAGGTTTGGGGAAATTGGGACCTTTTTTTCGCTCTAGGAGATGTGACAGCACGTTTGATAGATCTGTGGCTGCTTTGATGAAAATGGCCGTGGGATCAAATTACTTATCGGGAATATTATATCGGTGTCTCGGATGAGTTTCAATTACGGAACGGATGGATAAATTTAGAGCTAAGAACTTTTTATTGTATCTCAAAAATATCATTTTATTCATTTGCCATTAATAATTGCAACTACCCCAACGTTCCTCATCAAGCGCGCTAACCTTTCCTTGTAAAGAAAAATACAACAAAACTTTAAATTTATCTTGAAATTTGAAATGATATTCGAAATGAAATGCTCATCCGCAAAGAAACCAACGATCGTCTACAAGCCACTCTAAAATGCTTGCAAATCTCGTTCAACATCCATCATAAACAGATTACCATTTTACTGGATTTAACAAATGTTTTACTGCCCGCTTTCTTGCTCGTTCTTTCTCTCTTTTTCGCTTTTCTCGGCATCGGCAGATTCTTGGCATCGGTTGAAGGATTTATCCGTTCGAGAAGAGGAGGAAAAAATGTTTGCCAATTTTTCATTCCGCTTGCTGAGTGGCGACGCTATTTACAGAAGCCTTATTCCGATAATTTATTAGCCGTCACAGTTTCGCTGTTTTCTCACTTTGCTCATTGGGGACAAGGAACGCAAACCGTCGATAAATGGGAAGGGACCGCGTTATCCATTCCTGTTTTAAACTTAATTCAGAGGCCAAACACATAAAAACAATTCCATGGAAAAATAACGAGTGGCGCGTGCAGTGCGGATGAAAATCGAATTGCATTATGATTCGGCACGTCGGATTTTGTGGGTTTGATTGTGGGTTGCTTCAGCCGCTTCCCGGAGCAAATCTCACTACGCCGCGCTCCGTTCCCTTTGCCGTCGCAATTAGAGGAAGCTGATCCTGAGCATTTCCAACCACGACAAAGTTGCCGTGCGAAAGAAAGGCAATAAAACCGTTTTACCAACGTTTTCTTCCGAACGTCCTCCGGCACGGTTTGGCCGCAAGCCAGCAAGTGTACTTCCCCCTCGGGAGGGCGGAAATGTGACTGCATCCGGCAGAGGGAAATTGTTTTTGGTTGTCCTTTTGCTTCCACAGCCGGGCCTGATCACTGCCACCGACTTTGCTTGACGCCGTGAAAACCTCTACACACTATTAGACAGTTTCGACCCGTTGCATAGTTCTCGGGACGGCCTTTCGCTTGATGTCTCAATGTGAATTGGTAGAAGACTTAAGGCTGAACTTTGTGGCTTGCGTCTGTGCTGAAAGCCGACTGGCCATGGGAACCGGACAGAAAGAAGGCAACTATGTTATTATATAAAAAAACACTTGTCCACGAAATTTCACGACTATGAGAAATATCCTTTGCTTGAAAAAAGACAGTTTAATCCATTTATTACATCAAATTCAGTATGCATTGTTAAATAAACAAAATATGGCAATCAAACACACTTACATTTGAAGTTTCTTTGAAGTTTGTTTGTTTATGTTTTGTGTAAACGTCAAAATTCTGTCATCCTGTGTGTCACCTTCACGACGGCGATTTCGATTCGTGAAAATTGTCTTAAAAAGCATATGAATGTGGCAAAAAGTTAAATTTTGTCAAATGTGTTACCTTTCCGTTCGCATTCATGACCTTGCGCAATATAAACGAGAAGAGTCTGTGATTGTGTACATGTGCTAGTTTGTCTTCAGTGCTATAGCAACGGGGAAGTGCACGACCCACACCGGGCATCCGTTGCATTTTCCGGCACAAGGGCACTCACACACACGTACTCACCCGAAAGGACATGCGAACGGATGGCACAGGGTAAAGATTGTTAAGTCGTTATTGCTTATTGTGGCGGTTTCAGGGAAGGTTTTGCAATATTGCAATCCCATTCCGAAGCCCTACGGCCCGTGCCAAACTCAAGACCGTGCCTCGCAGTGAAGGTAGGCTGGCGGGTTCGAAATTTTAGTAAGACACGAGGGAACGAGGCTCGCCATCCCCGAACCGAGCGAATTCTATTTCCAGCGGAAACGTTCCCTCCTCTTCCGCACACCATCGTTTCCGTTCCCATCGACGTTGAGCTGGCGGCTACCAGACCAGACTACCAGACCACGACCCAGGAAACCGCTCGCCGGAAATGGTATAAATTGTTCGAATGCTTCGGTTCATTTTGCTTTGCGGTAAAAGCCTGGGCATGGGGTTCTGGAATTTTTCTTTCCCGTTGCCGTCTTCATCGAATGTGCTCGGGTGATGAAGATGTGGTAGTCGGTAGAGGATGATTCGTTACAAACACTGTTACCACGGCATTACCACGGCCAAACGGCACCGGGTGTGTCGTTGATTGCAGATTGTAGTTTTTTGAGAAGCATTTTTGTTCTGTTTCATCGCGAAGCGGCCCCAACCGGAAACGTGCAACAATAGGATGATGCGCAAGCAAAGGCATGATGAAGATAGAATCGTTATCAGCAAGATTTAAATAACTTGCCTTCGAAGTCGGTTCTTTGATTGGGTTTGAATTTGATTTCGGATTGAATGCAAAAATCATGGGTTTTGTGAAGGTTTACGGGAAAATATTTTCCAAAACTTATCACTTATAGTTGAGGACGAAATGATGATGGGTTTTCTTAGGCCGATTTAGTACAAGAGGCCAAACCTGCTGTTTTTATTCTTTCACTTTATTCTATGAATCTAATTAAAATTCCGAATAAAATTGTGTGAAAAACATGGAGAGTTCATCAACAAAATGTTCATACCGTGTCAGAAACGAAAGCATGGAATAGAAGTTTGATGTAATTATTCCAATTTATTCAAACAATTCTAGGGAATCCTTTTTTTTAGATTAAAATCTAAATAGTTATTAGTAGTAATTACGGCAGTCGGTATTCATTTAACATAAACACTAACTAGCTTATCTTGTGTTTTATTTCTGCATTACAACACAGTTTTCTCTCATTTCAATAGATTTCAGAATGTAACGTAGAACAATTGTTTTGTTATTGTCCCATAATTGCCCATTTTTCATTAGAAAAAGTGCTCAAAGTTTGAAACAAATAATTGATATTAAATCCATCATTTAAAAAAGCTCTACTGTTTTTTATAACAGTTCCCCTTTTCCATTGTTTCTACCTAAAAATCAAGCATTTCTGTGTTTTGAAAAGCATGATGAATACAATCCACCGAATCAATCTCTATAAATTAGTCTCAGCCGAAACAATCGATCAGCTTCCAGCACAATCACGAAACGAAAGAATGTGTAAGCAATACAGGGATTTAAGGGTAATTTTTCGAACGATGTTTACGAAACACAACCGCAAACTAATGACAGTAATGGTGATCAGTTTTGGGCCGTGCAATAACGCGCCAGCATCGGGGAAAACTCACTTTTCGCGTGTAATTTTTCATTCACCAGCACCGCACCAACAGTCAAATAAACAAAATCGCACGCCCCCGCCAGTCCCCTGGTGCAGGAGGTCGGCAGTATTCGTTCGAGTCCGGGCCCACGTGACGGTTTCCATACGGAGACCCGTTGAATTGGTCCGGGACGTCGCTGACTGACGACGGTCAGTTCACGGTAGCTCTTCTTCCCGGAAAGTTGCGGCGTTGTGTAGCATCAACCACTTCAATCAATATTATCGGCCTAATCGAGTGTGATTGGGAATCAAAACCGAAAGAAAAATGTGTTCCGGCGCCACATTCAAAGCGTTGTGCTATTTCTACGCTGGCTGTAACCTGTTCATGTCAATCACTGCCATCATGAACGCGAAACGTGTTAGTCAAATTATCGGCTACGATAATTGTACGGCAATCGGTGACGAAGCTGACGGTCGCACGGCCGACCGAACGTGCAATCAATGTGAGAGGTTTTTAAGTGATTTAAGCGTTGTGCGTGCGAATGAAAATTATGTTGCGATACTTTCCACTTTCCAGATACGTTCATCTTCCTGGTGGCCGCCAGCGGTTTCGATTGCTTCATGTCGCTAGTGTTGATGGTGGCAGTTATGATGGTAAGTCACAATCGTTATAAAAAAAAGAGAAAAGCGAACCCTTCCTGCCACGTTTCATCCCGTTTCTATCGCTCGCATTTATTCGCGATTTAAGCGGAACACGCTTTTGCTGAAGCTGTACACGCTTCACCTGTGGTGCCATATGTCGTTCTGCTTCTACTGCTGGCTGGCGGTTATGTGCGCCTTCCGTGGCTCGGTTACCTCCACCACGCTGCTCTCCATCTGGGGCGTCGTGTTGATACTTGCCAGCGGTACGTATGACAAACCGACTAAACCGACGTCCATTTCATTGCCACCATCGGTGGCTGCGTAGGTAAATTAGTGCACACGCATTAAGTGATTTATTTGTCTACCCACTCGCTCACCGCTTCCCACACCCACAATCTTCAACCGCCTTAACATCACCACCGCCAGTTTACTTCGCGATGGAAGTCTGGATAACGAGGGGTGCGACCGAAGCCATCCGATTGAAACGGGCCAAACTGCAGGCGGCGGCGGCGGCGGCGGCGGCA
>JXWZ01011116.1:0-12252 GCA_000956215.1 Anopheles farauti No. 4
CCAAAGAAACTTTAAGTATCTTTGGAAATAAATCATGTTTGAAGCACTCGAAAATTGCGATTACGCAGTGCTTGAATGTGTGTTGATGATGTTGAATGAATGATTAAAATACAAACTGTCTGACTATGAGTTATCCAAAATATGGTTGTATATTCACAAATATGTGATAGCTGGCACTATTCATTTCCTGAAACAGCAAATGAAAGCTTCTTTATGCAAGGAATAGAAAAAAAAACATTTCCGTGAAGATATTTTTAAACTTCACATGCATTATTCTTTGGTTTCATACGTTAAATTATTGTGCCTTCTGGTCATTTATTTGTAAATCGATCCAATAATTGGTTAAAAAAGCAGGAGGTTTTAAAATTGTATGTGTAAATTGCAACACCACGAGGTTGTGGAAAAATCGGTGGATGATGCAACATAAGAATTTATCATTTCTTCTTAATTTATTATGTACGTCTTTTTTATCGTTTCCTTCCGTTACTTATTCAGTTAAAAAACAATTAAAATTATAAAATTGCTTTCAAAAGCCTTGACAATCGAACAACATTGCGAAAATTATTTAAATTTTAAATAATTACGATTAATTTTTTCCACAATTGAAATAAATATTTGTCGTAGTCATGTTTTTAATTTTCCAAATAAGTTTCATTGTATTACGTTGTTGAAACATACTATTTCGGTAAAATTATAGTAATCGAATTAACGATAGAAAAGCTGAGCATAATATCAGTAGAATGTTACCCAATTAGTATGTTATAGTTTGATATACAAAACGTTTGACTATTATTTTAATCTATGATTCTTTTAAGTTAAGTAAAGAATGAAATGACTAATCTGTGCTATACCCAAAACTAGACAGCATTTTCATGATAAAAGAATGGAGCAAACAAATCAGTAAGAACCCAGTGGAGAATTCAATTGCAAATGAATTGTACCACCATTCTTTTCTCACTGTCACAGATAACTAATATTTCAATTTTCTGCAATATGCTATCCTTTGATTCTCCGTGCAACGTTTACCATCATCTTAATAACAAAAAAGTGGATTGTGCTAGTTTCTATACCGTTTCTATTCTTCCTGTGGCAAGCTGTTGATGAGTCTTACCTTTTGAATACATCCCGCGAACGATCCCTTATCCCGCAGGTTCGTGGGCAGCGTGTGCACATTGTGGATACCACCGAGGTAGAGGCTGTGCGGTAGGGACAGATGCCAGAAACCGTTCGGTGAAACCGTCATCACTTCCGGCAGCTGATCGATCTGTGCGGTCGAGATTTGAAAAATGGAAACGGCAAATAGAATTAATTTCGAAGTCGTCGTGCTTTGTCCGTACTGCACCAGCGTGGGCTAGCTGACAGGTTTAGTTTTAAATCGGATTAATTAGAGCGATCTGTTTGGATTCCGGCGGTACAGAGCGAGGTGAAAGCACACACCAGTAGGTTTGTCTACTCATGCTTTCACTAGAGGCCGATGGTTGTAATTTAATAAAACTTTTTTTTTTCGCTTCCACTACCGCCGATCCTTTTTCTGCAGTGGTGGATTTTTCGAGAGGGGTTGCTTCCGTGTCGGATACATTGAAAAGGAGTATTTTTAACCAAGACCCAGACTTACGTCACACTTTCCATCTATTTGAGGATGTTTTAAAAGCGTTTAAATTGTCACCAACAGACGCTACGAGTGGTAGTGACAGCAGCCCAACTAGGCGAGGCTGGTTGGTGGGATAATTACAAAATAAAAATTTAATTAAATCATTTCTGCCATCCTGTCGTCTGGCCCAAGAGGATGCGTCAGTCAGCCTTGCAATGTCCGGTTCTGTGCAGGGTTCGGTTACCAAAGCTGACATGAGCAAAAGCCACCCGGTTTGGCATTGGTTTTGCTCCGAAAGCTAGACACGCTTTGTCGGTTTGTATTGCACACGCCAGTAAGAAGAGCAACAATTGGAGAAGACTGTAACAACGAAGACACTGTGCCGGAAGCCACCGGAAGTCATGCAGGGATTACGAGTCCATTTACATAGACTAAACGTATATGTGACCTCGGTGATCTTTCTGCTTGCACCGAATTTCAGTGAAACACTCGTGAGCAGTAGACGTGGTAGATGTCTGAATTTCAGGGCGCAACATGGTTCCACATGCGGATTAGTTTCCACACTTACCTTCAGTACCGCTAACCGTGACGTTCGTGATACTTTTATCGTATGCCACTGCCCCATGGAAAGTGGAAACTCGCTCCTGAAACAGATAAAGAATGAAATGCATGAGTTAAAATATGGTTGAAATAAATTGTGTTCACAGGCTGCCGTCGTCTGGTGGGTGGAAAAAGTAATTATTAAAATTCTTCTAATTGGAGAACCGTACTCGGGGCTGGAAGATTAAACGTTTTAAGCATGACTTCTTAGAGATTTATCATTGTGGAAAAAGTTCATTAAAAATTAAATGAAATAGTTTTGATTATTGTACGTTAAAAGGAATTCAGAGAAACTACCAGAACACAGTAATGTATTTAAAAATCAGCAAGTTTGGTATAATAATCCAGGCTTGCCATGACATTACTTTTCATCGACTGTTTCGACTGTTGTTTAATCGACACGACCACATTAAATCGACTACATTGAAATTTGAATACATTAAATCGACCAGTTCACTTTTGCTTTGCAAAATTTTAAGACAATTATGACACATCATACAAAGAAGCCGACTTTTGTCGTTTTATTATCACAATTTAATATTTTTTACAAATCAAATTAAATTTACGGTGTTTTGGGAAGCAAAATTGGATTGATTCTTTGGCAGTTCATTATGAACAAATCTCAAGCAGATCAGATGGGTCAGAAAAACGTAATAGATGGATTGGAGTTTCAAAAATTATTAAAACATTTTACAATGTATTACAAAATTAACCGTCATTATCTTTTTCAATGTTGGTTTAACCGTTGTCGTTTATTTTTTCAAACTCGTTCAAACTTGTCACGTCTGAAAATATATTTTTATTAACAAATATCATACTGAAAAAAGATCATCGGATTGGAAGATAGATCAATTTGTCGTTGAATTTGTAAGGTCAATGAATGTTACACCATTCAATTGGTTTAATTGGTCAAGCAATCACATCAATTGTGAAATATTTATCAAATAAAATTTGATTCTCAGGTTTTTGTATTTGTTTTACTAGGTGATATAAAAAACTGAGCTTAACAATAGTTTCATTAAACGCCACAAAATTATCTATAAAATAAAGGATCCAAAACCGAGTGCATATCTCTGTAAATCAAAAAATTTGCCGTAGTGCCATTGAAAACTCATCCTTTACAACAAGAAAACAATGCTTTATTTGTGAACTTATGCGAACATTTTTCCCGCAACGGAGCCTTATACACAATAAGTGGTCAGCAAGTAAAACTTGTTTCATTTTCCTTATGATTACCGACCCGCAATGCAAAAGTCAACTGACCGATTTCATCTCACCCGAAGGTCGGCTTATAACACTCGGTGCCAAAATATTGGTGGCGAAAAACAATTAAATTTCATTCTTGCTTTACTTGAAAACGAAACGGTTTCACCCTTTGCTACTAGTACTTTAGTACTAGCAGAAATTAAACCCAACGGAAGCCCATGTCTCTTCTATCCGGTGATAGCCACCATACCATTCTGCTTCACGAGCACTCCAGCACTCCGTAGTTGCTGGATTGTGAATGTGGAACCCCCTTTCGTTTCTGCATTGTTGCACTGCAAGGCAACGGTTGGGTTCTACGTGCATCTCGTGCAACCGCGAGAACCGCATCATCACCGTTATGAAGCGTTATTCTGCCCGTTGCGATCATTTCTTTGCCGGTGCTGACGTTGTGCTTCTTACACCGAGCCCTCTTCCAGTGAAGATGGTCCACACTGTGGCCCATGCGGTGAAACTCCATATGCGGCAGCATAACAGGAAACTTTCCGTTGCTTCCGTCGAAAACACTCGAGGAAATAATAGTTTAATGGCTTTTCGGAGCCCGCGTGCTTCATTCGCCATGCGGGTAGAGGTAGTCGCACGAATAAATTATACTCCATGAACACGTTTTCGTGCTGCCGGCTCGAGGCAAAATCAAGAACCCTCTTTACATCCCGAGCCACTAGCGCGCCGCCAAGGTGGAGGTGAGATAAGCAAAGTTTTATCAGTACTCAGTGTACACGATTGTTCTTAATCTTCTTTTTTTGTTTCTTTTTTCTATTAAGTTCGTTCCTATCAGACGGCTCGAAAACTCGCTAATTCCTTCTCGGAAACTGAATGAACCATTAATGCTGTCGAGTGCAGCATCGTTTTGTGAAATATTTCTTCACGTTACGAAAATAGATTGTTTTGCTTTCATTAGAAGCAACTAAAAGCGCCAGGCGTTAAAAAGAATTAGATTTAACTAATTGGAGGCGCTCTTGAAAGTGAGTTGTTTTTGCCAGAAAATGGACATAAGTTTTCTAACCTAAAGAAAATGGTTAGGGAAAAAAATACAGAATCAAGTCCAACAATAAAAAAATTCAATTAAAGACTCAATTAATCCTGTCCTAATAATAGTATCAAAGCAGTAAAGATAAACCAAATGGTTTGCAGTACACATCATAAAACGATTCTCTTTATACTACCACTTCTGGATGAAAGCAGCGATTTTTTTCTAAAAAATCTATCACACCTTTCCCAACCTCGTTACCGAAAATAAAAAAAAAATAACCTAAGGTTTTTCTGGTGTTGGATCTCGGTGACGAGAATAAGTATTCGCGTCGTGCACAAATATCCTCTCCAAAGCAACGGCGACCACATCGCCTGCACACGAATATATGGATGCGTTTGGAGGTGCTTTGGAATTGAAAATTTAATTAAATTCCGTCCATTCGCATGGTCCTACCGGTTTTGTGGACCCCGGGTATGTTTACGGGTTTCCAGACATTCGCTTGCTAATGACTGCTCGCGGAAAGTAGATTAAATTCGCGCATTAACATCAATCAACGCTTCACCGCGAAAACGAAAGGGATTATTGGACAGGTTGAGTGATTTTCGTTCGGTTGTGATCGAAGCGCAAAACGATGCCTTCATTTATAGAGCGTAGATTTTTCTTACAGTGTAAGAAGAGAGGGATCGAATCTTGAAGGGTAACACGAACTCATCAAACAAAACACGAGAGGATTGAGTTTGAGAGGATTCTGTTTCAATAATAGCTTTTTAAAAACCACTGAAATCCTCACAGAATCACTTTATGATAATTAGGAATATAAAGAGAATAACGAATGAGGTGAAAGTATATTTTACTTATGATAGTAAAAACAGTCATTCCGACCTTGTTTTGATTAGCTTATTTGGTTAATTTAGTTTGTCCATTGTTTATAAAAATCAGGTATAATTTTAAAATTGCCTTATCTTACCTAAAAACAATGATTTCTATTCCAATCGGTCTTTACAAAAGAAACCAATTTTTATTATTGGTTTCTCATCTCAGCTCTTTAATTCAACGATCTAGTTTCATGGGTTGCTTTTTTAATGTCAGAGGTATTATAGAAATTGTTCCGCTTAAGAAACTACTGTTTTTATCAGCCTCACGTCTCAAATTTAGAATGGATTTTTTGCTTCGAATTTCATTTCATCGTATTTTTCTTAAAATAAGAAATTGTGTCCAAAGTTCTAAATGCTACTAAATGTGCAAATGTTTCGAAGCCGCAATTTTAGTACTATATTAAACCTATTAAACAGGATTATGTAAAAAATAGCAATAATAATTCTTTGACTAGTGTATAGTATTTAAAAAATCTATAGAGATGAAGTTGAAATAGATTGAAAACGTTATAAGTTTGAAGGCAAGTAAAAGATAGTTTAAAATAGAGCTTATTAAATTAAGCAATTGCACAGAGTATTTCAAACAATCAGCAATTGTATCAAAATTCGACTTCCAACGTGCTAAGAGGATTGAAAACACCGAACGTAGCGGCGAATGCAATTTGCATACCAAAAGTGACTTTCAATGACGATGCATCACGTCACAACCCATCGCCCATTTTTATTTGCCGAGCCGTGCAGAGGAGTGAAAAAAGTTTCACGTTTAATTTTGCACATTACGGTGACGGATCTCCTTAACCGACCAATGGTTAAACGATGCACCATTAGAAAACGATGTCCATTAGCCAGCCACCCTTCTCGGAAAGCATTCCAGTGAAAATTAACACCAAAAAAAAAACGAACCCATGAAGAAACGAAACATCAAACTCGTTTACTGAAACATTCGTGACAGTTTTCACACCAAGGCGGCACGTAAATTAGATAAATTCTTTCGCCCGCTTTCGTACGAAGGGTCGAGTCGTGTTGTAGGATGAAAGAAAACGCCCTATCTCCTATTCGATGGCAAGAAATGATGACTGCCGTACCCTATTTACTTCGACAGCGGCGTCTTTTGCTACGGTGGATAGAAAACTCGTCCGGTTCATTTGAACAGTTCCGCATGGCTTTCCGCATTTTAACGACCGGCAGAGACTGGACCGAGTCGCTTGCAAAGGGACTTTACCGAAATGTTCCTCCATCATCCCATTACGAATTGCCTCCACCACCCGGTCGGTCGGGCGAACTCATTAAACTTAAATAAACATCGATATTATCATTCATTTAGTAAAGTTTTCAAATTATTTCCTGCCATCGGCCACCGTCCTTGAAAGGGACGGGAGGGTATTAAGAAAAATGGCCACGATACAGAAGCGTTTCATCAATCGAATCGTTTCGTCGGTGGAACGGGAGGTGATGATTTTTGCTTCTTTGCTGCTGTTAAATAAGAAGTAATACGTTTCTCGCGTTTCGCATAATAAATAGATAACACTTTTTCATTCTCCCGTTGCTGTTTTGAGTTCGCTAGTATTTAGCTACTAATTTACGCGGCTCACGAAAGAAGGGGGAATGATTGAAGCAGTTAGGGCCGCAGTGACTGTCGAGGTGCTAGAGGGAAACAGTTTTACAACTACTTATTCGAATAAAAGCTGGCATTCATACCACATAAACTAACGGTTTTTATGAAGAGCGTTTTTAACTCACATAATTTTACCACCGATATCGCAGGCATTTTTTTAAGAGCATTCTCCTTTCCACATACCACCTTTATGAGCAATGATTTGATTAGGAGTGGGAAAAATGCAAGAACAGGAATGCCGGGTTCATCATGTCGGTATAAATCGATTCGAACATAGATCATTCAAAAGCCCATCACCAGAACATTGTGGCACAGTTGACTTAAACCATACGAGTTCCGGGACAACATTATCACGTTAGTGACCTGAGGAACTTAAATATCTTTTATTAAGCATTTTATGACATTCATAAAAAAAAAATAATTTTTTATTACATTTAATATTGTTGAAGAAATTATTGCATCGCAGTGAATCGTTGTTCTATTGTTTCTTTCGATTTCTGTTTTAGTTGTGTTTTTGATTCCGAATACATTGAAAGTTTTCATGTTAAAAACATATTTCAATATATTTTATAAATCATGAAAAGTATTTTTTTTACTTTTATAATAATTGTGATGTCTTTTGTAAAGCATATAGGACATATAAGTTGAAATGATTTCATAAGTTGACTAAAATAGCTCGAAGTGAATGACGGTTATTATAATGGTTAGGTAAAATGAAAATTTATCTCGAAAATAAAACCATTACGTTAGCATTCTTATTTTTAGCTAAAAGTTAGTAAATTTTTCTATGCCTTTCCTGTTTAATCTTCTATTATAATGGGTTGAAAACGTGGTCAAATTCAACCCGATAAGTTCTCACCGTGCAAGGAGGACATGAATTTAGCTGGAAACTAGCCCGAAACCCCTGTCTAGCCCTGTCGGAGGACTCCCAAACAGCGGTAGAGGTGGATTTGATTGCAATTTAAAAGTCGTTGCTTTCCGTTTTTTCGTTTTTGCGATAATCGGCAGCGATCGGTGTCTGACACTCACCTGACGGTTGCTGGCCCGCTGCCCAGATCGTACGTGAACTCGACGTAGCCCATGTTGAGGCAGAGCGAAATGTAATCACCATACTCGTGGTGCCCACTGTACAGCAGCAGGCCGTCTTCCAGCAGCGGTTTGATGATGATCTACCCGGCCAGCCGGTTTGGACGTTGAAAGGCGTGGAAGGAGGAAGGAGGAACGGGGATGGCACGGGGACGGGATCGATTTCAAATGCATTTTCCGGTTGGTTTGGCGGGCGGGCAGCAAAATTGATTGCCATTCGACGCAGTCGTCGATGGACGATGGAGGCGCCAGGTGCCGCACGCGGTTGGTTTCGGTTGGTTTTGGCAAAATGGCAAGTTGATGCCGCGCACGCACCCGGATAACATTATCCGATGGACGTGGATAGACCGGCAGGCGATAATGATGCCGATGTCGAATGATTATGTCGGTGGTGTCGATGAACGCCGGTACAGGACGCGGGTACAGGCGATTGAATCGAATGTTGCGTCGGGATAATAATGGGACGCGATGTTTATTTGCAGCGGCGATTCATTAGCGAAACAATCAATAGCGCCGTCGAGCACGGGCGTGTTTGGTCCGGGGTAGGTGTTTATCCATTTGCATCCGGTGTTTGGTGTGAAGGAAGAGACACAGAGAGAGAGAGAGAGCGAGGGATAGAAAGAGAGAACATCGATGAGATGGATTAGAACAATTGTGTAGTGCGAATTTATCAAAGCATTATATCGTTCAATACAATACAAGCGCACGGAACGGAAACTAAACGCCATCAGAAACGGATTTGTTCACGAAGTCAAATCAATGATATCCAAATACTGCCTACATAAACCCACACAAAGCACTCGCCACTGGAGCGAATATCTCATCATTAGTTGCTTGCGCTAATCCCGGGACACACAATTGTGAATTATTTGTCAATTTACATGTCCGGTGTATAGTGTACCGCATATTATGGAACCGCTCCCTCGGGCCGCGCGTTTTGCTAGAGTAGGTTAATTACGCCTCAAATTGGTAAACACCTTTGATTTATCGTTGTTTAAATACCTCTTCTGGGAGCTGCGCACAAAAACGTTGAGGGTTCGGGCGTGCGTTTTAATTTAGCTATGCAAATGAGTTGGAAATTTCGTTCGTTCCCGGCTGATGGCACCCATTATGATTCGTGCGTTTAGCTTTACGTTTTATGAGACGATGTAACCAATAAGGTAGTGGTTTTTATTCCGTTTCATGCAGTTTGGTTTTAAACAATGACTACAAATGATTGTTGATGATTTTTTCGAATACACACTACAGTTTAGCGCAAAAAATTAATAATTTCAGTATGACTTGGGAAACCTTGCACATACCTTTAGTTCAAACCAAATTATGCAGCTATCGCCGAGTGGGGCATATCGTAGGTAGGATGAACCGTTGAATGAAGGCACCTGGAGTGGAGAATGAAATAAGCATTAGTATAGGTGACCAAATAAAAGAGTACATATGTTTTCATCGTAGGATTTGTGCACAAATTATTAGTCCAAACTATACGATTTTCTTTACAGATTTCCATTCGATTGATAGTTGATAAAGCTCACTCTGATTTTAGCTCTCAAGCTCGCTAAAAATCAGGGGTCAGCTGATCAGCTGATACAGAGAGAAACAACACATGCGAATAAAACCTTTTTTCATCAATGTTTGGATTTGGAAAAATTAACTACTGTACTAAAACTTTTATCAAAGTATCACGTATCACGTAAAAATGTCCCCTTATTTGATATTTGCAGGTGAAGTCATACGCTATATTACTAACAATTCATTTGATTTGATTTTTTTAATGACGGTCTGGCCCTTGGGGATTTTTAGGTGCATGATGTACTAAATATTGCTACATATAAGAATCGCTTACAGAAAAACTAGGCAAAATTAAAAATACTTAGGGCAATTTAGCTTCAACTATTTAGTATGTTACAACTCTATCGTTTTTGAATCAATTCAAACAGCAATATTTACTGTACATTCGTAACAAATCTAAAACATTTCAATCTTATACTTTTTCCAAACTATGGGCAAAGCGAGGAAAACATATTGCTTCTCGTACTTCGCACTGAGGAGTTTGTTTGGGTTTTGGGAAACCTTTTGAATGCTTCAACAATTTTAACTGTGTGATTGTTCATGATTGGAAATAAGTTCATTCCTGTCTTTTTCAATGCAAATTTCAGAATCTCTTCTGAGACTGCGTACTCCATAAAAACTAACAAATAAGATGCACTATGCTTGGATGAGTTCATTTCAAAATGTTGATAAATTTGTGATGTAACAGCTAGTCACAAAGGAAAAATAATAATTTTCAATAAGAATGTCCCGAAATTGTAACCAACCTTAGTTAATGATTAAAAATCAATAAAAAATCCCACCAGAACAGAAATAAATAATTATTTGAAAATAAAGAGAAGAGAAAATGTTTATGTTCTGTTAAATATTGGTAGTTGTTTATTTTGTTTCACTGGTATTTCTATTAAAATGGATCGATTTTGATGTTGCTGCGCAAAATAGGCCCAAATATTGACCCAAAACGCTGTTTGATACTTTTTGGACTGAAAGTGTTTTACGAAGCATATGGCTGCGTTTTTAAGTAAAATAGTTTCTCTTTATTGTTAAAATGTTTTCAATGACACATCATCAATGTTTACATATCACCAATAAATTTTAATGTACAAAAATGAACTGACAATTTATCAATTGTTATGAAACTTATTGAATGTTTTATTTAGTATTGCCAACATAAATTAACCGACAAGTGGAACTTGCACTCGCTGTACTAAGACAGCAGTTTCCAATATACAACGAATGAAAGAAAAATAAATCTTTAGAATGGAGAACAATATTCAGAAAGAATACGAAAACTTGCTGGCAATTGAACATCCCACCACCTGTCGGTTTGGGATACGTACTGCCAGCAGCAAGACCGTGCACGCTACTTCTCTATTAATCACGTACCTGTAAATCCAGTCGCATCTCGCATAAATCACCGCCAAATCCCAGCGGACAGAGACAGATGGCACCGTCATCGGACGGCAGACATTTACCGCCGTGCTGGCAGGGATAGCGACTGCACCGATCGGTGATGCATTCCTCTGCACGATTCGTACCGTTTCAGCCGATCAGCCGCGGTTGTGGTCGCAGTCGATTGTTGCGAGGACGGTTGAAGGACGAAGGACGAAGGAAAACAGTCGAATGGAGCAAACGCAAACAGCAGCACAGTACGAGCATCAGCGGCAGCGGCAGCATTATCATGATGATGTTTCCATATTTTCCATTCACCATTATTCAGGGTTTTCAGGTTTCGTTTTGAGCGATACACGTGTTTCAATGGGATTACGTGGGGCGCGTGCAGTGTTTATGTTGCGTTGTGGTTATTATTTTTTTTACGGATTTATGTTTCATTTTTTATTATTATTTATTATATGATTCCGTCGCATCATCGTCGTCGTCACGCCATCGTCATCAAACGCCATGGTGTCGTGAAAGGTGGAGAGCAAATTGATATGGAAATGAAAGTAGAACGAGAGTAGAATGAGATGAGAAAGGTAGAAATCAAACGTAAGCAGCCCTTCCACGTAAGGCTAGTTGAAATATGCAGCGGTGCGTAAATTTTGGCATACAATTAACTCAAACACCCTGCGGGATTTGCAGGATATTCGCTTTATGCAAAGCTCACCGAGCGGGACATTTATTCTGCCTAAAAGGGTGAGGACGAGAAAACAAAAAGGCATGGCCGGTACGTAAAACGCGAAACACAGCGCACAGGCAAACCCATGGGTGTAGAGTGTGTAAGCAAGCAAAAAGCGAGGAAAAATTCAAAAATGACCTCTTTCTGTCGGAATTCTTTGGTGGAAAAATTAATTATCATTTAATTAAATTGTAACGCAGTGCGATCATCGCCCACGGCAGCAAAACAGAAAACTCCCCCCGAGTGAAACGCAGCACCGGGGACAAGGAGAAATGAAACGAAAGAAGTCAAAAACCCCCGCAACCGTAAAAGGCTCTACTCCGGCGAGAACCGGGCGCTTCCGCTTAATTCAGTTATCTCCGGTGGCCTCGGCGGTGTTCCCACCCGTCCACCCATCGGGTCGCGCTCGGAGGTGTTGTGTGCGCTAATGGAATGAAGTTTAAAATTAAGATGAACAAAAAGTTCAGTAAACTTTGCTGCACACGAGATCATGCAATCCCATTGCGGTGGGGAAAAAGATGGTCGGTCGGTGTTCGCTGAAGTTCGCTGAAGTTCGCTTTCCCTCCAGCTGCAGTTGCAAGTGCG
>JXWZ01011121.1:0-16115 GCA_000956215.1 Anopheles farauti No. 4
TCCCCCATTCTACAGACGGGCAATGGCAAAATTGCAAGATGAAACAATCTAAACTTCTCGACAACTTCGGCCATACTCTCGTTACCCTCTCCCTGGGGAGCTTAATGCGGAAGACACAACAAGCTAGCGGGCGTTTGTTGCTTGTGCAAGCTCGGGAAGCCTGGGAAAGCCAAACATTGTGAGATTGTGTTGCTTCGCCGACCGTCTCCGGATACGTCAAGGCAGGATCGATGCATTTCTCAGATCGTTTGTGATGATTGTTGGCAAATTTCGTGATGAGAATTCGATGCAGACGCACGTAATTCTATTATGCACGTTGCGCTTTTCTTCTCAATGTTATGACACGTAAACAAAAATATGATTTAGAAAGAGAGAGTGTGTGTGCAAATTAGTAGTAATTGTAATTTGCGGCTTTAGTTTTGTTTCAAAATTGCATCAATTTTGGTGCTGTTGGCTATACGTAGGGTCCGGAAGCAAATCAAAACTATTTGATTTATTTCCCAGATTTATAATACACACGCAACATTATTCTTAAACAGAAATGTTTGGAAGCTAAACATATGTACGTTTCCTTTTGTTGTTTTAAGTCCTGTTTTCTTTTTTTTATGATGATATAAAACGGTATGTTTTACAAATATAAGCATGCATATTTAAAATGATATTGAATAAATATACATTTTAATAAATAAAGAAATGTGTTTTGTTTCCATTAAACTGAATTCTGAAGTTTTTGAAGCAGAACTAGTACGGACCAAGATTTATTGAAAAATTCAATAATTTATTAAATTTCCTTGCCATTTGCATTTTGAAAACTTAATTTGATTTTAGCTTAATTTTCTCTTTCAACTTTTCTTCTAGTTTAGCTAGAAATGCTTGAATACCAAATTCGCATTCAAGGTTTGAAAATATGTACCTTTTGTTATGAGGGAATTTATCTTGATCTTCTATCCGACCACGTATAAGACAAGGCTAGAGAAAGATATAGCACTTAGACAAGGAAAACCTCATACCGACAGATTCCGACAGAATTGGTCAACAATTTTTCAACGTGATTGCAATTCCCGTCCTTCCCGAACCGGATATTACGAATGATAATTGAATCGAAAACAAAGCTTACATTTCCTACACTCTAATTGAGCTAATACCATTACCGCTCGACCGATCCCTGCACTAAAGCCAAAGCAAAGAAGCGAACTGAACGAAGGAAATAAAATCGAAAAAATAAAAATATTGAAAAACCATTCCAAACTTGGAACAATGTTCAGCAGTGAAGCATATCCATATACACACACACACACACGCACAAAGCAGTAAGAGCAACAGAAAAGCATAACACTCGCGATCGCAGCGCATCTGCAACAAATGTCCCGAAGCCAAATCAAACACAAAAGCTGCTGCCAACAGCTTACTAAATCATGGCATAAAAAGCATCACGTCGCCCATGGTCGTCGATATGGTTGTGAGGGTCGCTCAAATCGTACTGACGAGCGCCAATTCGGCACACCATTCTAATGGAGCATCTTTGCGAGAATGTCCTGCAGATATTGACATTCTTCCTTTTGCGGCTTCTTTTTTTTATTCATGTTCAAAGGACTACGACAAACTACGGTTGGTGACGCGTTCGACGCGCGGACGCTCGTACGTTACCTTTTTCCAGCGGTGCCTTCTTGTACTTCTCCAGCCGCTTCACGGCGATGGCCTCCAGCCGCACCCGGGCCGCCGGATATTCCTTCAGCACGTCCCACATGTCCTTTTTGCTTAGCACGAACAGATCGCTGTAGCCGACCGAGCGGACGCTCGCCGTTCGCCGGTTTCCTGTCGTTGCGTGTTGTGGTTTTATTTTTTTGCCCCCCAACCCCCCGAATTTCCGGGCGGTTTTGGTACGATGGTTTGGTCATTTTATGGCGACGGACGATGGGACGGTAGAGGATTTGGAGATGGGGAATGGTGGTGGTGGAAAGATTTTTCCAATAGGATAAGATTGTTTGTGAGTGTTTTGGTGTGTGCGTGTGTGGTATGTGTGAGTGGATGTGTGTGTGTGTGTGTGTATGTTTTCGTTGCAAAGGAAGATCGTCGATTGAACCGTCGTTGAAGCCGGATTTCGATCATGAAAGAGCGGAGATTCCGGGTGTTAATTCCGTAACGGTTGCCGGTGTTGTTCGGGGGTGTGTTTGGATCGCCATTTGGGAAGATTAAATATTGTTGTTCGTGTATGTGCGGGACGGATACGTGCGTGAGTGTGTACGTTTTTGGGTTGATGTGGTTTTTTTTTTTCGTTCATTCAGTAACCATTTTCAGCAGCATTGACGTTGTCGTTGGTGCGGTTCGATGGGGCAAGAGAAGAGAAACAAAATAATCCGATTAGTGCACGGAACGATGCGTACATGGCGACGGTGGGTGGGATTTTCTTAGAGTATATGTATGAAATTGGTTTGGTTTTGCGATGTGGATATATTTAAAGAAATAGAGATATAAAGAGAGAGAGAGAGAGAGAGAGAGCGAGAAAAATATAGCGAAACATAGTTAAATGGCAAAATGGTGAACACGAGTTGAATAAAAAAACAGAATTGGTTAAACAAGTTCGGGAAATGTAACAGAAGGAGAAAAAAGTGTGGAAAATGAGTGAGAGATAGATCAAACTAGTTTTTATTTGTTATTTGATAGAAGATACGTTTTACAAACGAATCTGAGATGCAACACAGAAAGAGGTAATGATTGAAAGTTGACCACCAATAGCAGATTCAGAATGCATTATTGGAAATGATAAATAAGACAAATACAATCAGGATGCACAAGAAGGCAACTTGGTTCCAAGTTTTGATGCAACCCTGGCCGAAGCAGAAAAGATTCATCCATAAAATGTTGTCTTGTGCATATAAAATTGATAAAAGAAATTGAAGAAACATAAACAATTGTGTTTAACATAAAGATTAAAGTAAAAGTACTCAATAAACTGAATAAATTACAATAAATCATACAAAATAAAGACAAGGGCTAAAACATAAGTAATACTTATAGACCGTATTTCAAAGGTAATAAAACAATCAAAGATTTATAATACCAACTTTAAACGTAAAGATTAAAGTAAAATAACCAATTTGTTTAAGAAATATGCAAAAAAGACCCATTTCAATCTAAAGATGTGCGCAGAAAAATTCATTTTAAAACAAACGATATGCATCACACGACTGTGTCATTAGATTCTCATTAGCAAACTGCATTCCAGTGAACATGGATAGGCGAATCTAACCGTGTCATTAGACGACAGGTGGATTAGGATCGATTGATTAAAAATATGCAAATTTTAAGCTCGGGATGAGCAGTAGATGAAACGAAAATCAAGCATTTTACCATAATGCCATAAGATATCGGGTTTGATATGTTTCCTTGCAGTTTTTTGTAGTGGCAGAGCATAGTATTTCTTTGCCCTAAAGCGGTTCGAAGCAAAGTTTCATAATTACGAAACTTTGCAACCACAATCCCACACTCAACCGATTTGGGTTCCATCGATACCAAGTAACTACGGTTGTCATTTTCTTCGCAAACCGAGTCAGGGAAAATTACATCAAAGAACAATTACCTCGGCATCGATGACAGAATGGTGAACGAGTTAATTTTTAATGTTATATAAATCACAAACCGCGCCCCGGACCACGGATCTACAATGGGCCAAAACGGAAAGCAACAATTATGGTACGGCACGCTTAAAGAACCATTAAAAGCTAAAAGGGGGTTTTTGCTCCGGCTGATGTAGAGGACATTTTGATCCGATCCGCTTTTGCGAACGCCAATCTAATCACAACACTGAGCGAAAGTTATATCAGAAATGTATTTTTCCAGATTATCTTTCGCGTGCGCGTTCACTGGAGAGAGGGGATAGGGGCGAAATAGGGGTGTAAAAAGGGATGAGCTGGTGAAAGAAAAATCTCCCACCCATGTTCCGCCGTACCGGGACTCTGTTCTTGCGTGTTCCTTGCGAAGCAGCGTACGACAGACGGCGTGTGCGCGGCACATTCGCCTGAATGGTGGTTTAATTTTAAATGATTACGTTTTCATTCGCAAAACCCAACCGCTTGCGGCGGTTCAATCAACGAAAGGCAGAAACATCGCCCGAGCGCTCGGAGCGTGTGAAACCGCCAACGGTTTAATTAAATTCATCTCATTCGCCGTTTGGATTGGATGTACGAATTGAATTGTTCAATTATGTGCGCCCGCGACCGACGCGGCGTCGTCGTCGTCGTTGTGTCGGTTTCATACGAAACCGGAAACTACATGTTGATGCGAGACCAATATGCGAACACAAGTGACATAATTGGGTGCCAACTCGCTCCGCGCTCTTCGGCCAAAATCCTTCCCCCTTGGGTCATGCTTACACGCGTGTGTGTGTGTGTGCCTATGTGTGGGCAAAAAATATGCTGAGGTGACACTAAACTTCGATGAAGATAAAAGCAATGGCACTAACATATGGATCGTATGCTCTGGTTGGGTGCTTTACAGGGAGGCCTAAAGATTAAAACTGTCCGTAGTTTCCGTACGGGCGACTAATCGGAGCATAAAGCTGGCAAAAATATGGAGCATATGTGTTTGTGTTCAATGTTCTAACACGCAACGTTTTTTTTTGTGTCATTTAGGAGATTTAACGGGCACTCGCAAGATACAAAACAGGCAAGGCTGCTTCAACAGGCGGAAAGCAATTTAGGTAAACGAGCAATTTGTGCTTTTAAACCAATAAAAACGTTGCGTCACATTCAAAGGGCAAACTTTTTTTTAAATTTATTTATCATCAGCTGTTGTTGCAGAATCATCCACAGTACGAAAATTTTACTACTTACACATGATGTATGTTTCTGAAGCTAGAGTATGATTTTCGACTTTGATATTTTTTAAATATCTTGTTCTGCATATTGTGCATATTGAGTATTGTGAATTCAATCATCTGTCAAGGGTACGATGCAGACATGACTGATAGTTTTGCTTGTTAAGCTCAAAATTAGTCTAAAGTATAAATGACCATGACCATGATATAGTTAATAAGTAAACCAGTAAAATTTGAATGTCGGAAAACTGTATAGCTAACCGTGAGTCGGTCAGAATTTTTAAACTAGGATGTATTCGAATAAAGCTACATTCTATTGTCAACCGCTTTAGATTGTTCTTTCCGGTCTCCAATCCGGTAGGTTCCTATCTCCATTAGCAGAAATACTCTTTCATATTCGGTTCATTCGGTTCACTCAGTTCATATTCGGTTGGAATAAAAGGTATAATGCAAAGGAGTATAATAAAGGTGTAATGCAAAGGAGTTGAACGAACTCGTTAAATATGATTGATCTATTTATCCCAACGATATTATGAGTACCACATTAGTTATTCCTTTCTTACACATTATTTTTTGTAAAGTTTGTTGAATTCCGAGCTTTTCATTCAACTTAAAATTCCTTGATTGTTCTAGCTTATAACATATATATTAGATTAAGCTTAGCTTGAAGAAAGAAAAATAAAGTTGTGAACATTTGTATTACATGGGTTTTGCTATCAAAGGTCAAAAGTGATACATAATCAAAAAACTATCCAAGAATGTTTTAACAATTTCATTAAAGTTCCAAAATATCCCGGATGTAGCATCTTTGCTCGTGCAAGGATCGAAAAAGATAAAATAAATAGTAGTTATTCACTCCCTCACATTTAGCTATTTGACTGTTGTGGTTTCTTTCTCGAAAACGATCATATTCAATAATGAAAATAAAACATCACCTAAAGGCACAATTTTCAACAGAATGTGAAAGACAACACCTCATCCTGACCTAACCTTAATGTCAGCCTATAACACCTGACCCGGAACAATTCGCTCTCAAACAAAACCTTCGGAAGCGTCCGTGGCCTAAATGGCATACCATAAGCAGCTTTCCTCCTGGATCAAAAATGGATTTTGGCCTTCCTCTTTCCTTTCATTTGCACACATACACATGCACCCGATTGTGTGCATGCATTTGTAGGATATGCAATTTTCCTTTTTTTGTTTTGGGAGTGTGTAATGCACTGAACCTATTAAGGTGTAGTCTTATGTAAACGAAATGCTTTTCAGAGCCAAACTGCTGTTTGGAAAGATAATACGATAATATTTCCCTTGGTCAAGCGTAAACTGAATTGGTATAAGCTTATGGATTAGTTTTCCCCGGCTTATGACTCGGCAAATAGTTTTCTTCGAGAGGTACTATTTCTTGTTGTTGAGCCATCAAACCTCAAAGGGAAATTACAAACAGAAACTCTCATTAGATTATAGTTGATTAATCTGCCGATTCTGTGTTTAAAATGCTAATGCCCGACACGTTTCCATGGGGGGCAAATTCAACAAGTACGCTGGGAATGATCAGCAAATCGGATTTAATTGTGATTTAAATTGCGCCCATCGTGCTCCAATAATCCTTCGGGTGGGAATGTTGGTGCGGAAGTATGAGAGGCATACAATGTTGTTTTAAGATTCTATTGCAACGCAACAGCACAATGACTGGGAGAGTTTTCAAAGACGCTTCTCAGCAAAGGGTTTTCTGAAACTCTCTTCGGGATCAGGTTCTTAGTTATCTTTGTGGTACGTGCAATAAAGTGGGCTTACTCGACCATTCTGCGGCTCTAAACCTTTTTTATGCTTTCGATATATCCAGTTCGGCGTAAGTGCAGCTATGGAGCTGTCTTTAAATTCAATTTTAAACAACTTTCCTGTACACTAAAATCCCAAACAAAAAAAATCTCAAAACATGGGTCTTTTTAGCATACTTTTGTGGATCAACACATAACATATAAAAAAGTATCAAATGTAAAAATATGAGTGCCATTAAAATGATTGGATTTAGACGCATCATTTACTACGCATCCAGTCCCAAAGGTACAGTTCACAAAAAAAATAATGCAATATTACGCTTCAAGCGATGAAGTTATTCAAACACATACGATGCTTGACATGGGTTTTAGATAGAAACATTCTATAGGATTACTCTCTCGAGCATGGAAGAAAAATGTTAGCCACAAAGAAACCAAAAATTAGAGTAAATTCATCCACGTGACAAACAAACACATCGACCAATGAGTAGAGAAGTGAAGCAATATTGGATGGTTGATTAATGATAAGAGAAAAGGACTTCAAAATGAAACATTCAAAAACAAAAAAACACGGTGCGGTATGGACTGAATGTAGCTACATAAAATAAGGGTGAGGGTTTAAATTACGAGAAAGGAGAAAAACGATCATATATGAAGAAATGCAATATACGGATGGTAGTTTGTTTTCGATTGTTTGGTAAGTTATTATAGCCAAGCAAAGCTTCAACTGAACGATAGTTATTGATTCACATTTTGCGTTACGTTTTACGCTCTTTTTTTTGTTTCTTCTTGTTGCTTTATATATGGTTACTGCTCAATTATGAGTTCGGTATGCACTACGAGTGTTTGTTTACGTGTACTTTTGTATATATGTGTGAGGGTAACGAGCGAACGATCGATCTCTGGACATGGACTATTTTGCAAAAGAATACACATCGAGGGTAGCTAAAAAAAAATATTACTGGTACAAGAACGTATGTAAAACTAGGTTTCAGACTAACTCAGCAAATACGATACACACGACTTGGTTTGCGTTAGGTTTCTCAAAGAATCGAGCGATCTAACGGACTGGAATGCCTAGACTCATTAGGACGGAATATTCTACGACAGTAGTCTAGCAGTAGGTCGGAATGAGTAAAGTAAGCCGGGGAAGACGCTTAACAGAAACATAGGAAGTTTACCATTTTGAAAACGAAGGAAATCGGGATTTAGGCTAACCCTAACTACACAGTTAAGAGATAGTGATAGAGATAGAGCATTATGGGAGATGGAGAGTGACATGTATGCAAACATGAGGTATAAAGAGTGTCCGCGAAGGAACAACTTTCAGCCGTATCCCTGCTCAGAGGAAGAAGAAAGTACTTGGATGGTGTCGAAAGAACAGTGAGTCAGTTTTCGAGGAGGGTGTTGTAGCGAAAGATAACGTTAATCTCTTTTCTTGAGTGGGTGGGCTAGTGGGTGAATGATAATTTCGATACTTTCTTTTTCGACCGATTTTTGCGGATTTTTGGATGGATGGATGCGGAGCAAGAGAGCGCATTAAATTCTGGAGTTTAATCATACGATGGAGTGTTATGGTTTTATTTTCTCCGGGCCTTCGGGATCACGCTCTGGAAAGGCCTTTACGGAAACAGGGTGGAAGCAGACATTTACGCCAACTATGCAAAAACAAAACGTACGTTTCTGGGTGGAGTGGGTGTGAAGGGGTTTGGTTCTAGCTACGGTTTTGAGTATTAGCAAAATGGTACGATTAGTTAAGGTAAAAAAGAGTGTCTCCTAGCTTTGACCTCGCCTCGTTGCGCGCCCCGTGGGCGTTGGTTGGGTGGTTTTTCGCTGTGGGTAGTGCGGTACCGGTTTTTTTTTTTACGTTCGTTTTGTATCGTTTCTTGCTTTCATTTGCTTTTCGATTTCATTGCGTCGACGTCGATGGTCGAGCTCGAACCTGAGCTGATTTCGTCAGCTTTCGATTACGGTTTTACGACATTTTCTCTTTGAACTTATCGCGGTTATCGCTTTTCGCAACGCGCGCTTTGTTTCGAGTTTGGTTTGCGATATTGGTTGTTGTTGATTTTTTGATTTTTTTTTGTTTGTTTTATTCGACACGATGAATGAGAAAAAGATACAACGTCAATAACAACAGTATTTTGCTTGGCTATCATATTTACCGAGCGCTTTACCTGCCGTACCCATGTTGAGGATACTGATCTCGCCGAAGTACGAGCCCGCCTTCAGGGACGCCATCACCGTCTTGCCATTGTCGGCCACGACTTGCAACCGTCCACGGTTCACTATGTACATCTCCTTGCCGACCTCTCCTGTTTTATGAGCGGGGGAAGTTAATGTGAGGGATGAGTGGAGGAGAGATAATTTCAAGAAAATAATTAGTCATTTGTATAAATGCACCCGTATTCCGAGGTAGTTTGCATTTTAGTTTTGCTCAACAAACACGCAAAAACGCGTTCAGTCTGGCGATTATATTTTGCTCCGGAGCACTCAATTTCCGACTTCGGGTGGAGGGGGTTAGTAATTATTTTAGTACATCAACTTCAAAGCTCATCAGTGCCCGAGGGTTGCCCTAGTGAACGTTTCGCGCCGCTCGTTCGAAACTATTTTCGAGATACGACTGCATGCATGATGAGGGCTCACTGGCACAAAATTCACTACCAGCGCTCGCACGTCTGAGAAGAATAACTTTCCCGCAGGCGATATTCGGCGGTTCTCATCGTAAGGGAACCGAAAGCAAAAATACTGCTCGCCAAAATCCATAGAAACCGCGCATTATTTTGCTAAACCACACATCTCCCACATTATGGGTGGTCTGAGTGGGATCACCGCGGTCTTACAGAAGCGCCAAGTGAAGCAACATTTTTCAGATGCAGCAGTCAGGCAGACAAGAGTTTGTTCGGTTTTCTTCGGATGAGAAAGACAATTTTCTTTCACAAATAGTGTTCAGCAAGTTTGGCACAATGGGTGAAGCTCTGTTGTAGGTAAAAAAATCTGTTATAAAAATTTAATAGTGTTGTGAAATAATATCAATCATTAGTAATAAACCTCGACCCTAAATTTTCTATTAAATACTTTGATTATTATTAATACAATTATTTAAATACTATGATAATTGTATTAAAACAAAATGAATATTAAAATAAAAAATACTTTCATTATGTTAATGTTTATAATAAAACTTAATGTTTAACCTAATGATCCTTGAATGAATATGTGAAATCAAATTAAATTAAGTGATAATTATTTTTAAATAGTTGCAGCAAAAGAACTAAAGCTTTAGGTCAGGTTCCAAATCCATATGATGGTAGCGTGTGGATACAAGGAAACAAGCAAACAAGGACATTTTTTTCCTACCACACATGTATTTTCGATTTTGCTTAAGCAATAACTTGTGTGCGATAGCAAAAATTAGCTTACAGCGAAAGATAAATTCATCCACTGTACTTTGTGGAAGCCTCCGCTTCTAGTTTTCAAAATCCTAGCAAAATCAGCACGTATCAACAGACGATATTGCTCTCTAACCACTACATCTGATTGCGACTGTAATAACAAGTTTATAAATTTTTCTTTTATTATAAACAGACCTGTGCTATTCTCGATCTTAATTTTTTTTTCATGCAATAAAAACCAACCAACCCGAATACGAACAAGCACAGCGACGTAGTTAATGATGGGAGCAATAAATAAATCAAATAAATTATTTTATTATTATGTTAGTTTCGTTTACTGTCCCTGTGCCCACTGTGCCCTGAAACATCCCCCAAACATTGTAGGACCATGATGCGCGGAAAGTTTCGTAATAGCTTATCCCGGAAGCAAAAGCGCGACAAAATGCACGTCACGTTCACGCTGAAAGTCGCTCAGTACAAGGTAGAAACCATCAATAAACAAAAAAAAAAGGAAACCCGTACCCCCGTGGCATAACTTACCTTTGCGACAGATGAAGTCACCGGGGGAGAACAGGACCGGTCGAAGTTTTAGCACCAGCTCGCACAGGAATCCCGCCTCGGTATTTTGAAATATTTCTACTCGCTTAAGTGTATCTAAATGAACATTTATAGCTATCTCAGCCTGCAAACCAAGTGAGAGAGACAGGGAAACAGGGAAATCGGTTAGAAATGGCTACGCCGAAGATAAATCTCGATCCGAAGCTCTCACCTTTAATTTATCAGGAAGACATGATACAGCTCGCTCCTCGTCCGAGCACTTTTGCGTCAGCCAGAGGTAATCAAACCATTTTATGACTTTCACCTGTAGATGATTGGGCACTCTTCGCATCCGCATGTAGGTTTTGACACCGTCCAGCTTGGCTGTGAAGAGAAGGTAGGAAAGCGATAGTGTTTGAGTGGATTTTTTCCATCTTCCTCTCTGTATGTTGTTTGGTTGTGGTGAGCGTAGAAAGAAAACAGGGTCGAATCAATGGGTTGATATAAATAGAGCAAACACCTCGCATCCAGCGGCACCGACGACGGTGCCAGCAACAGGGAAGAAAGGACGAAGTTAATCAAACGCATTAAGCTTTTGACTCCCCGGGCGGTCAGAGATGACCGGACACTGTGCATCACCACTGCCCGGTGACGCCATTCGCCATGTGGCTTTGATTAAAACCGATTACCCGTCGGGAATGGATGCCGGCGAGGACACTATCCGTGAGCTAGTCCCCATCCGTGAGCTACATTCAGGTTGACATCGGGCACGATCCAACACGGACGTACGACGGAGAACACATGTTGCGTGTTACGTCATCGTATCAGATCACACACACACACACACGCATACACCGCAGACACGAACAGCATCTTTGTTGCACTTTTAATGCATCACGCTTCGGATGATAATACGGTGCAATTGTTTCCTGCCCCGGGCCATTCGTTCCGCTCGGAGCGAAAACGATGCCATAAGTTTAGTGGACATGCTGGTCTGTATTTCTCCCAGCCATACCATATATTGTACCAACGCGGACAGTTTCATGTGAGAGACGACGATCGAGCCCACCCACCGGGGTGGGGTTAAGTTGTCCGACATTAAGAAGACTTTATGACACTTATCTTTTATTATTCTTGCTCTTAGCATTTGCGTGGAAGCGGTGCAACGTTGGGCAACGTGCAACGTATCGCACATCGTCAATCGGAAGCGAAACGGTTGTGCGAAGTATCGCAAGCTGTAATGTGGTGCAATCATTCTTAGGGTGCAGCCCGCAGCGCAATCTTCTGGTTTCATGGTGAGATGCACTTTTATCAGCCCCCACCCCGCTCGCTTAAGCGTTTCCGTTTTCCCGTGCGGGTTGCAAATGCATCGATTAGTGGATAGAATATGGCTACAATGTTCTTTTCCCTGGGTTCTCGTCAAGCGTTATTGGGGTCGATGTCGATAAAATTGTGTGCACAGCTCCTTGGTCTCCAAAGATTGGTATGGAAGATAGTGTTCCAAGCAGAGATAGCTTGCACAAATACTGCTACTTGTAACGTATGTGAAAAGAAACGATCCTCGGCAAACACTTGATTCAGCCGCAGCTGAACCCTGCTCTGATGAGAAAGTGAATTATCTTTTGCTAATCCTCGTTCGTCAAGTACGTCCATCATGTGAAGTGGTTAATTTTCGCGTATCATCGCATGTTCCACTGTTTATCACATGGCTGTCAAATGTTACGTATCTTTTGAGTGTCTGTTTGAGATTCGAGATGGTGTGGAAGATTGCAAATGAAAAGACTCATAACGATTAGAGGTGATTACTTTCATCAAATACAAGCTGTAAATTAAATAAAATTGTTCATTTATCAGAAGCTTACAGCTTCATGCAAATGTGGGGATAGAATAGTTAAAGTTCTCGCATTTGGTAGGTATAATAATTTTTGCTGATAAAAATTATGTAAAAAATTTTGGTTCGATTTTTCCCATTCCTTAGTCATATACTGAACCCTTGTAGTTTTAAGAAACCTCGCTGATTTTTTTTTATTTTACTAACATTTATAGCCTGGTTCGGTATTTAGTTCACCAAAGATTAAAATCTTACATCCGCATTTTACGATCAACACATTGTAAAATTGTAATTATAATCCTTCAATAAAACATTAACAAGCTTCAAAATTTACTTAAAACTAAAACAAGAAAACTCATTGAACTTAATAATGCATTAAATTGGTTTTGAATATCATGTCGATTGGATCAGTCATAATCTCAATAATTAAACATGATATTTTGAATATGTACTGAAATTTTCCACCTTGTAGAAAGTGATGAACATATTTTCGAGGCAATGCTGTTAAAAACTCTGCAAAAAATAGTTGCAACATGCAACTCATCAAAAGAATTTTTTTCCTTCAATTATACGCAGCAATCACCGAATGCCCAACCATCAACAATATTTAACTGTAAAAAATAGTTAATTAAACTTGCTGACTGCAATATTTTTCGACATCCGATTTCGTTAACCGGCAAAAAGTGTACTAGGCACAACATAAATTTAGCCAACTTTTCATGACGAAAAAAAAACAACTCCCCATAGGAATATGGTTTGTGGGCGCCTCCTGCTTCTGGTACTGTCGTATTGGAGCATTAATCGCTCGGCCACCAAACGTATCGAATCGTAGCTCGCTCCGTGACAAATAACACCCGGTCTCGGTTTGGTCGGTTCATTTGCTTCTGATCAGCAGTGCTCGGCATCGCTTTCAACCCGGTAACGCCAATTAACGTTGGCGGGGATCAAAACCCCGCGTCGCCAGCGCCACCTGCCTCCATTGAGCTTGGATCCTCGGTGCGGCGTAGATATTGATAACGTACGATAAATCAAAGCTCACTTTTTCCCACTCGCACACCCACGTAGGCTTTCCCACTCTAATTATCTTCCACTCGATCCTTTCCAAATTCCAAAGGCGCTTGGAATAGCGCACTTGCAGGCAGGTGAGAGGGTGCGAGTAATAACGTTCAACCTTTTGCGGCAGTTAAAAACACGTGCTGTGCGAGTCACTTTTTCATCGTTGGTGTTGGGTAGCCGTTGGTTTTTATGTGCTCCCTCTGCTTTACCCATCCGATTATGTTCGTTTTGATGATTTATGAAACAGAATCGGTCTCCCATCGATCCACCGGGTGCAGTAGAGCGCTGGGTTTGGGACCGGTAGGGTTCGGTTAGTGCTAAGCTGCAGGAAGCTGGACGACACGACGTGACATTGTATGCCCGTCCAACGCTCTCTGTGGGATTGGTCATAAAGGGTCCCGCTGGCACGAGCACAAAAAACATGTCCCGGGAAAAACAAACAATAATTTCCACACCTCGTGCACTCAGCACCGTTCGCGTACGGTTCGCGTAATTGCTGTTGATGGATAGGCGTGACAAATGTGTCAAACTTTGTTTTAAGCTTCCACCGCACACTCACGCACTCCATCCATCGGGACCATTTTTATGCTCGCCCGTCACGAACGCGTACGCGTCCTATGTTTGCATTCGCTTATTTGACACGAGTCGATAATTCGCTCTGGTCCGGGAGCGCTTCCTGTACCGACAACAGCAAAACTAACCAACGTGACCGTACACATCTTAGGAGGCGCAGAAGTATAAAAAGAGTAGAAAAAAATCAACTCACATAGCACCAGCTGACGTCACTCGATAGACCCCGGGAGTGGAGTAAATAGATTTGGTTGCTGTTGGTTTTTATTTTTGTTTTGTTTCGTACAGTTAGAAATTTAACAGAGCGATCACCGGAAACGTTTCACGAAACGGAATGATGATGAACAGCGCAGGAAAAAGGTCAGTAGTCGAGCATCCCACCATCGAGTAGCAGCTGGATTGGGATGAAACAATCGAGTGGAAATGGTGCGGAAAAAACGCGCCATTGTTTAGCGCCGATGCGATGAAGTTTTTCTCGTTTGTATCGAGAGTTTTTGAGTAATGCGCTACGGCGTGAAGTTGTACGGTAAATGGTCGGTAAAATAATAATTATTCTGGACCTTTATTTCTGGGCTTATTTAGTTTCTTTATAATAAGATGTATTTCGATAAAATATATTAAATGTGAATGACGTGAAATATTTTATGATCTTCATCAAAAAAATATATACGTATAAATATAAACATTAAAAACAAGTTTCAAATACTCGGTCACGCCTCTAAAAACTTGCCATGGGAAAATAGATCTACCAACTTAATCTATGCCGAAACTTTTCCCATCCTCCTAACCAAACGTCCGCTTCCTGACTCTGAGCTCTATGACGTCAGCAACGCTCGAGCGCCGTGCATGGCTTTTTAGAGAAAACAACCACCGTGCGGTGGAAATGTTTCAAATGGAGGAAAAAAGTATCACGCACACAAAAAGCAGGGAGCGTATCCTGGAGCGCTCGCTGCGTGACGTTCACACTGAAACGCACACATACACCCATCCACACATCCTTCATCCCGCATGAAAGGATGCTCAATGACGTGAGAACGGGCCTTTGTTGCTTCACCAACGCTCGGTGGAGGCTCGCCCCGTCATTCCGTCGTGCATGATGTTTGATGACGTGGTTTGCTTTGGCGAGCAGGTGCTAATGCAACAGAGTGCTCATCATGAGGCCGGCTAGCGGCAGGTATGATAGTAGTGCCACCTAGTGCATCACCATTTTAGAGTTGTAGTACTGGCCGTGGTGAAACATACCACCTGAAGGCATCGAATATCGAACCAGCTGGCAAAGCACTGGGCAGAGAAAATGAACACACCCGAGCGCGTTCCACCGCTTTCGGACCGGGCCACTTCATCAGACGGGAAGCCTAGTCCTGCTGTTTTTCTCCGTACGCACGACCTTGCGGGTCCCCGGCTCCTTCCATCGCACTAGGTGCTGTTAGGAGTATTTGTAGAGCAAAACGTTGGCTGTACGCCAACAGCAAGCCAAACCCCCTGTTTGCTCCAGCCTTTGTTTGTGCTGCTGCTTCTGTTCCCGCCTCACCCGGGACGAACCATTCCAACCTGTTCCTGCTGTCCGAGGAAGGTTTGCACACTGCTTTCTGGAAGCGTCGGGAAAGTGTGACGTTTCTACTATCGCACCGGCGTGTACATAACCTACTTTCGAACTCTCGGGATAGTACATACCGGCGCGGTCCCTTTCGCCTACATACACAGACGCATACAAACAAAGCGGACCGCCAGCTCCCGCAGCCCGTCGCCCACTTCCGGTACCCGAGCCGTGGCCGTGGCAGTGCGACCTCTGGCAGGAAATCCTTAGCACACATACAGAAATGGCAGCCTTTGCAGGATAGATGCTAAAAATAGACGCTCCCGATGGAGCCTCCAACGTTCCAGTTGCCGCATCGACACGGTCGATAAACCGTGCCTTCCAGCTGACTTTCAGCGGGTGTGGTGTGACGAAAGCGGGAGGAGTGTGGTTTTCCTCCACCAAATCTAAAAATAGCCCTGCATCCCAGAGAATCCCGCTTTTCCTCACCGCACTGCCGCCCCTCCGTCACCGAAAAGACGAGCAAGGATATCCCGGGCAAAAAAGAACCGTAGCCGGAAAAGTTTCGAGGATTTTTTCCCACCACAACCTTCTT
>JXWZ01011124.1:0-13888 GCA_000956215.1 Anopheles farauti No. 4
TTTGTGTGTTTCGATGGTTTTCCCCGCCGGATCTTCTTGCCGTCGGTCGGTGTTGGCTGCTGTTGCGTGTGCTAGCGCGCGCACACTTCTGGTGGTTTTATTTCTCAATCTTGATGATGGTCCAGCGCCCGGGCGAGGGCGAGGCGAGAACGCGATCGACATCAAAACATCAAACCGGGCAGGGAAATATCTCGATTCGAAGACCAGTCGCTCGTCTGCTTACCGTCGTTCCTTTTCCCTTTTAGAAGTCGCCTTCGTTCGGGTTGCCTCTCTCTCTCTCTTTCTCTAATTAAATCTAGTTGCCACGATCAAGTGCATCCCACCTCACACCTCCCCCCTTCCCCCACTGTCTCGTTTATTTGTTTGCGTTGGAAAAACTGGTCCCTGCGCAGGTCCGATGTTTTGACTGCCAGAACCAGCGTGCGACAGATCGCACGAAGAGGATCGTCCTTCCCCACCGCACTCAAGCGGGGAGGAGCATTTATCATTTCGATCGTATCGAGCGATATGAGTACTTAAATGTTGTCCCGTGTTTCGTTCGCTCGCCTCGAAACAGGCTGGTAGGCGGGCAGGCGGGCAGGAAGGAGAAGAATTTTCCTTTGAAATTCAGATCATTTATCTGTGATCTACTTGTGGTGCAGTAGCGAAGGCGCCTTTGATATTTGTCCTGCCTGGTTTCATGTGTATGTAGCGCGCGTGTTGTGGTGACACAGAGTTGAAACCGCGCCACGTTTGCCCCGGAGGCGATCGATTTGTTTGGAGGGGCCGTGTCGTTGGAGTTATTATTATTATTTATTTTTTTAAGAAAGAAGGGAGGTTATGTGAGGAGAACTATATCTTGATCAAAGGAATGATTTCACTCGCCAGCAAGGAGGAATTTCTTCGTGGAAGCGAAATAAATGGCCCATAACGATGACTTTGATGTAATTCCCGGCGTCTCCCGAAAATAAATGTTCGCATGATGCATGAAACAAGTGGTGTTTGTTTTAAATTATGCAAATAATCATCGTGTACAAGTCCGGAGACCGGGGCCGCCATCTGTGGCGAGCGATCGTCGAGATGCGATATTATTCTTACACGTTTCCAAATAACTCCGAAAAAATTAGAAACACACGGAGCCTAAACGCGCTAGCAGTCTGCTAATAACTCACCACTTAAAAGCCCACGTGTGCGCGACTAATCTCGCACATTATCGAACGAACGATTAACCTGTTTTTTTCTCCTTTTTTTATTTTGCCTAAGCCCTCGGTGAAGCTAACTCCCGGTGAACAATTGAGCAATTTTCTAACGTTCCAGAGCACGGTCCGAAATCTCGATCGTAACACCAACGCCACACGGCACCCAGTTGACTTTGATTGAGCGTTTGCGTTTGCGGCGTATCGCGTTCTCGCGATGTGATTGAGCCACCGAAATTGCCACGAATTGCTTAGAAATATTTCCGTTTTTATTATTAACGAAGTTCGGGTTTTTTTTTTATATTCTCCCTCCCGCTCATGGATGACGCAACGACGACGAACCGGCTCCGTGCAATTGGGCTTATCAATCTCGATTAAGTTTATCACCTGCCAAACACACGCACGCACACGCACACGAGAGGAAGGTGCAGCACATGGAAAGGCCTTCGGTAAAAAAGAAACCAATCCAAATATCAGATCGATTTTCGCTTTGGTCCAAAAAAAAAAACAAAATCGGCTCCAACACCTGAAAGGAGCCGGGGAAATCCAAACACAAGAGCGATCTTGCCAGAAAAGAAAGCCCATACCAGCGAGCCGGGGCCGAAAGATTCCACCGGATTCCGTTCGCACGCGGTCACGCGTATTTACGAGGACTTCCCTCTCCCCCCTCTCCTCCCCCTCCCGCCTCGGACCTCGAAATATGCGTGCGCGTTTGCGTTTCGTTTATTCAAAATAGATTAATTGGTAATGCGATACTTATCGCATACGATCAATCAATGTACGGGACGGGTGTACGCGCGTAGTGGGCACATTCTCGTGGGCAAAGGTCTCCTTTCCTTTGCGGTGCCGTGGTTTGTCACCGGGGCTTGGGGTTTGAGTCGTGATTTGAGAGGGTTTTTTTTTTCTCCATTTTGTCTCCTTCTTCTCCATTCCATCGACATTTCGACATTTGCTGCAGAAGAAGAAGCTCTTCTCGTTTGGAGAAGCGCGCTGCTACGCACTGGACGCACTTTCTTCTCCTATCCGTAAATCGTTTTGCCCTGGTGTCGCGTGTCACCGTGAGCTCGTTTCGGGGCGCACCAAGGAAGTACGGAGCAAATTTGGGGCATAGAATTATCGTAATTTCATGACTGATCAATCAATGCTTCACTTGAAGCGCATTTAGGGGTTTTTTTTGGAGGTGGCTTTTTTTCTCCTCAACTCTCCCCGCGTCCCAAAACGCACGTCACGCATAATCACGTCACGATTCCACAACGAACGTGTGGACGCTCCCCAGGACTGGCAAAACTTTCCATCCATCCGTTCTGCGATCGATATCGATTTTATGGTTCAACCTCGAACACCCCCGTCAACATCATATCTGGAACGCGGGGTAAAACTTTTGCCCAACTTGTTATTCCACGCTTGGGTCCACGGTCGTTTGGTTGGTGACGGCGCGCGAAAAGCAGGCGTTAAAGCAGGCTCTGGCAGAAATATCCTTTCAACAATCCGCTTCCCGCTTCCCACCGCCAGCTCTCTTAGGGTGTGACGTCCCGTTTGTCGCGTCTCGAATGACGTATCCGATTGCATGATAGATTTTTCCCGCGGGTGTGGCCCACGCCTGGAACCGGGAGTTTCCGCGTCTCGATCGATAATCCTGTCCTGTTCGTTTCTGGGGTGGACGCCCGGCTGGGGGTTTGGAAAACTTTCTGCCGCTTTTCCGGCCGTTCGAAATCCGCCGCCGACGAAACCGGAGAAGATGTTGGTCAAGCTGGTCGTCGTCGTCGTCGTTTGATGTCGTGCCCGGAAAGAGATCGCGCTGGGGGGGGAAAACTGCCAGCGTAGACCCCAAAGACAGCACTAACTTTCCATGGGACGTCTGGCCAAATTTGGTGCAGCTTTTTTTTGCTTGTTTGTTGTGTTCGTTCTGCGCTCGTCATTCGCTGGAAGAGTTTCGCGAGAGGATAAGTGGAAAGTTTGTCCACGCCCGGGTAAGTTTATAGCGAGCGTCAAGTGAATATTGTGCAGCTGGCTGGATGGGAAACTTCTTCGGGAGCGTTATTAGTCAATAGACGGTTGTGGGCCGATGATGAACCGGTTGCGGGTAGATGATGATGACGGCGTCTTCAGTTTCGTGCTGTAAGCTTGAACGTGTTGAAAGGATAAGAAGTACGTGAGTTGCAGAAAAGTTTCTTTTGCTCCACCGAAACGCCATATTAAGGGATATAATTGCTTTAATGTGCTATTTGTTGCGCGAAAATCTGTTTACCCTTCGTATTAAGTTTGCTCTAACAATCGATCTACTTTAAGGATGGTTTGCAACGTAACGCTAACCCACTATAACGATCTCGCAATGACGGGAAACATCGGCGTGTCCTCGTGTGACGTGATAAACCGAACACAGGATTCCTCTACCGTGAGCATGACAGGACACGGCAACAACGATGACGAGAGTGAAAACTTTCAACCCAATTCCAAACGGATTTCAAAGTACGCGACGAGAGAAAGAAAATGAAAGCATGCGACTTTATGGACAGGATAAGGGTAGAGCCTGCCACCGCTTGCCTTCCCTTCCCGTCGATCCGGGATTGACCCGGCACTCGGCTGCACTTGACTCGTCCTGCTGATTGACACTGCAATTTATTTGTGCACTGCATCATCATCATCGTTGTCGTCGTTCACGACGTCGTCGTCCTCGTCGTCGTCGTCATCCTTTCCAGCACGACGAGTGCAAAAGGATGAAAATAAATGCAATAAATTGAGCTCCCGCCGAGCGCTGCAGACGTCGACAAGAAATAAATACATCTTTCACGACACAGCCACGTTGCAGTTTGTTTTTTATGCTTCTTCATCCCATATGACTGGCAGGCTTGACTAACTTTAGGCTTACCTTACAGCTCACAAGGCCGGAAACGGTAAAACCGATCAGACGATGAAGCAACCCGCCCTGATGTGATGTTTTCCGATTTCCTCCGAACCACGGGAGGAAACAATTTATCAAAGCCAAAATGTATGAATCAATGCATCAGCGAAGGTCGGTTGATTAGAACGAAGGCCCCCTCGCCATCCCAACGTACAGTCACACCTTTTTTCCGACTCTACGTATGGGAGGGGAATGAAGTGAAAAAAGTGATTCGTTATGGTTTGTCAAGTGTGGGGTTTTCGTATGGCATTATTCTAAACAACGCTATATTGCAAAGTGTTCCTGCTAAAGCAGGGAATGGATGTCGCATTGGAAAAGAAATGTTTCTGATAAAATCATAAATTAAACTTAGCTTAAATTAGTTTTTAGAACGCTCCTTACGACCATGGAACTCACATGGTGATTCTTTTTGTGACCATGGGTATGATTCCGTGCCTATATAGCCCATATATTAAGGCCCAACACTGAATCAAACTTAGTAGCCATAGAAAAAATCACGTAGTTGAAACAGTGGCGCCATCTTTTGACAAGTAGTGTGACAGATATAATTTTTTACCGTTTTTCTATTAGAAATCGTTTATATTTTCATACTTTGCGCCAGTTTTTGAAACGTTTTTTTCCCACGTCTGATACCATAACATCCAATCTATTTCTGTTTGAAAACCATCAACAGCTTTTAATGCAATAAAATGTCCAATCTAACCAACTCGCACCACAATAAACCACAGAAATTGCAAACACCGAAAACATTTCAAGCTGCACTTTAAAAAACATTTCAAATGCTTCAAAACTGCTTCCCTCGATCCGGAATGGAATGTCGATTTCGTGTGCGAGATGTTGACGCTCTCATCCTAATTTTAATGTCCCATTTAAATTAGACCACTAAATGGTTTAATCGCGCAATGGACGAAGAAACTCGTGGCGCTCGTCATTCTTTCCATAAACCCAAACAAACGGGGTGGAAAAGGGACACACATACACGCATAGCGGAATTTGTGATCGCGACCGAACAGCGTTCCTTCATCATCGTAATGTTCTCATCATCCCACCGCTTCCACCGCCACACCGACGGCTTGGTGACAATTTTGGTGTGGATGTTGTTCTCGGCGAAAGAGACCGCGGCGACGAAACAGTCGGCGGCTTTTTATCGCGCAAACGAGAAGGAACGAAATATTAAACGGCAGTAGAATGTGGAAATGAAAAGCGAACATAAACGTTCGCGGCTCGGAAGAGACGCGCGATTGCCATCATCATTTTTATGACCAACTAGTAGTGGCCTCCGCGTCACCCAACCCAGCCGTGCGTTCGAATGATGATGGTGTGTTGCGGTGGTGGCGGTTCCGTTTGATCTGTGCCGCTTTCGGTTCCAATTTCCATGCGTTCGTCGTGCGTGTGCGTTCAGGGGGTGCTCTCGCGAGATCGTGTTACAATTTCGTGTGTTTTGGGTGGAGGTCGCTTAAAAAAATGTAGTCTACAAAACGGTCCCAACTCAACGCAACGCACAAGGGGAATCAGAGCGGACCTGATGATGCGTGATTGAATTGTGCGTGTTTTTAGTTTCTTGTTCTCAAAAGTACTTCAAAATTAGCTTTTTCTTCTTCGTAGCCCCATAGCCCCGTAGCCCTCATCCTATCTCGAAACCGGAAGCTATCGGTAGCTGTTCTACACCGGTCGCTTCCCGAGTTCCCGTGAGCTTCTCGCTGGGTTTTGGGTTACCGGCTCTCCCTTTGGGTTGCGTTACAAAAACCACCGCGCGTTGTAATAATCGTAACAAATGCGGCCCACTAGAGCACTCCACGGCAGCCAGCGGTGCCCAGCTCCGATAACGAGATAACGCATAACTCATCTGTCGCTGTCGGCGAGGCTGTCCGGAAGTGGAGGTACGTTGGATCGACCTGAAAGCAGGGAGAGAGTGAGAGAAACGGACAACAACGAAAAAAAAAACTTAATGCATAATAAGTGCCGACAATTCCAAGTAATCCGAGCGCGTCGCGGGGCCTCCTCATGTGAATTATGCTACCACGAAAGGGGGTACACACTCCATCAGCGGCTCCGGCTTCGGACCTGCTGGTTGGCAGCCGGCTGGCAGGCGTAACTTGATACAGATATTACACATTTTATGCGCTCCGTGCCGAGCGGACGACGGGGCGCGAGAAGAGAAAGAGTTTTTTATTCGTTCCTTCGGGCGACGGGCGACATGAGAACCGTCGCGGCCGGTAATTCCATTAGACGCGTTCGGTTCGCGGGGACCCACGCAGTTCCTCGTACCACGAACAACGCGTCCAGCGTTCAAGTCCATCCGGTTTCGGTTCTGCGGTGGGCTGTGTTGGTGGTGTGGTGTACCAGATTGGTGGTAATTCAGCTAAAGTGATCATTAATTCCACCCGAGCCCGATGATGCAGATGATAATGAAATGCCCGTTCAGATCATATGCAGCGCCCGGGAATGGAACGCGCGTTTCCGGAACCACAGCAACAATGTCGAGAGTCGGTCGGTTTCTTCGCGATTCGCAATCGCAAAACGTAAACGAACGTGTTTCACCACGCGCTGGCGGCATTTTGCTCCGGTTTTGTTTCGTTTCTTTTTTTTTTAGTCACCGTACGACGTGCGATCGGAACGACCGGAGGAAACCCAACCCGCGAACACCGCAACCGAACAACCGCGAATGTCATGGACTCTCCGAGTGTCCGCGGGAGTGCGATTTGATATTTTACAAATACGATTACAACGTTTGAACTTTGCTAAACAACGGCAACGGCGCCTTTCTTCAGGTTTCGCAGGGCAGGGAAGGCAGGCAGGCAGGCGCAGCAGCACCAATTCGTCCCGGTGTTGTTTGGTGTGAACGATTATTCTATTCTGCATCACACAAGTACAACAGTGTGGTAGAAGTGATTGGCACATGAACATCCGAATAATGTAGTTTCGAGGAAGAGCCAAAAAAAATGCTAAAAAAGAACAAATTTTTATTAGAATCATATAAAAAAGTCATTAAAAATTATGTTTCTATTTAAAACTTACGAGCCGGTGTTCATTCAAAGTCCATTTCCAACTCAAAGTCCAATTTCAAGGCTTACTACGATGATTTTTAACCATCACCATCCAGAACAACTTCAGTTTGGAGAACAACATACAATCTCCTTCACAACTTTCATCACTTCAAACAGACAGAGTTACTTCAATCCCTCTTTTCCTCCCCGCAAAACCCCGATTATGTACGCTTAATAAATCTCCTTTTTTTTTGTTGCCTGCGTGCAAAGTTTATCTTACACTGTACGTCGCAGCAGCGTAGAAGCAACAGAAAAAAAGCTATTACCGCTCCACCGGTTGTGGCTGCGATTAGAGAAGCTTCCCTAGCCACCACTAGCACCGGTACACAAACACATTTCACGCTGCACAGAACGCGAAACACAACCCTGCAGAGACACGGGCAGGGTGGGTTCGGGTTCGGCATCGAACTACAAATTAACACTTCACACAGGTATTGGCACGCTCGTTTCGGGGTCACACGGCGTGGGCTCTCCTCCATATTCAACTGTCGCAGCAGAGGAAGGGGGTGGTGGTTTCTTTTGCATACGCGAAGCTCCGAAAGGAGTGGCCCGCACCGTGACGAAAAGACGATTGGCGGGGGAGTTATTCCTTTACAAAACACGACACGATTGTTGCCGCGTGGTGTTGGTGCGCGCGCCTGCCAACACTCGATCGCTTTTTTCCCACCTTCCCGCGCGGGATTTACTTTTTTGCTTAGAATTCTGTGCTGGAATTCTGCCAAGCACAGCGGGCCAAGCCCCTGGGAGGTGGTGCTGCTAGTGCTGCTGCTGCTGCTGCATCCTTTGATGTTGTTTTTCGTTCGTTCCAGGTCGTCCTCTAGGCAACGCCATCACCCTATTCGCTTTCGTTCTCGTAAGTAAATCTCTTCTAGAGACCGATGAGGTGTAGGGGGAGCAAGGACAGGTGATGGCAGGCAATAGCAAGACTCGCGCAAGAGGGTGGCCTGGCGTAAATCGAGCGCAGTGGGAACGACTCGGGTTGCGCTGATTTGTACTCACTGCTCCACGTGCTCTTGTTACGAACAACTTTTCATCCCAATGGCGCATCATCGTCACTCCCTGGAAGTAACCGAAACTGTGTGAATCTGTGTGTGTACTGCGGTCTCGACATCACTACATATTGTGCCTTTTGTTTCGTGGGTTGTATTTTTTCCACCCGCTCTATCTATCTCTCGCTATGTTTGTGCTTTTGCAGTTTACAGATAAACTTTTCTCGGCGCGCACACGGTTTGCCCAGGGGAAAAGAGACGGGTGGGGAGGGATCGGAAGGAGTTGCAGGGGGCTTTGCAGAGTTCGAACTTTTGCAACCGCTGCACTCTCTCACCAGCAGAAGGTTAAGAAGGCGCGCATGCCGAGCCAATAAAATGAAGTTAAATGTCAAAGCGTTCGATTTCAGAGTGCACCAACGTGGAGCGCACGTGGTATTTGCCTACTAATGGTTTGCGATGGTAATGTCACCCTTAACGGGGGGAGGGGGAGGCGTAGACACGGGGAGGACGATACGTGTTTTATTTATTCTTCTCTGCAGTTGTCGTCGGCGTTCCGCAAGACAGGAGGACAGGAGCTGACGATACCCTTTTATTCCGGGGCGGTTAGGAGACATTCTTCAGCAGCATCTTCCCGGCTGCATTTCAAACGAATTGTGGTGACTGCTGGAAAGGGCCGCAGCGACGGGGTAACCACCCCGTTCTGCCGCACCTTCCTTGGGTGAAAGTCTTACTTCATTTCCAGCTGGAAAACCATTCCGAAAGCCGCAAACCCGAAACGGAACAATATACTTCCACCGCCCGGTACGAGGGTCGAGGGTTTTGAAAGATTGATATGTAAAATCCCTTTTCTGCCGCGCGTACACTGCACAGCCGGATAAAAAGTGGTTTGGTATGGTAATGAGAGCGCTGATGCCGCTGCTGCTGCTGCTGCCGGGCAGTGTGTGTGTGTGTGTGTATCGAATCCACTTTATTGGTACTAAATTCATGCGGCCGGACGGGGTGTTCCGGCCACTTTGGCCACCGCTTCGATGGGTGCGGAAGCGCTTCGATGCATGCAAATCTGTGCCACACGGTTTCGTTTCGGTTGTACGGAAAGTGGTGCAGCTTTTTTCTCTTTTTTTTTGCTCGGAACCATAACGCGAGGTTGACGAAGGGATTGGTCACAGGGTGTTGTAGGAATTCGGACTTCGAAAGCTTCCGTGCCCGAAAGAGAGAGAGAGGCATGGAAATGGGTCGCCTGTACGAGTTTCGCGAGTGAGATCAAGAGACCTTTTAATTGAATTACTCCATGGCTAGTTTTTAAGGTAAAACTAATCAGTTCTAGGTCATTTGGTCATTCGTTTGGAATGTAGACCCTCATAAAATTCGATAACGGAACTAGCATTGTTAGTTTGATTTTTTTTTGTTTTTACTACAGTTTCGAACATTTAAATAAGAAATTTTTCAATTTGTTTTCCAAGAGAACAAATAAAATAATTTCAAAATCACATCAACTTGTGATCGGCGCTTTGCGTTTGTACAATTCATCAGCCCAAAACCCTCCACAGCCACACATTTCAGCGTGCCAAACGATGCAGCAAACCGCACCGAGGTCGATGTGATCACGGAAATGGATAACTTTCCCGCCAGCCCGCGTGTTCCCAGCATCGGCCCGGTTTTCCCGGGTCCGGAAAATCTCATCAGCACCGTGGAATGCCTGTGCGGAAAACACATATCACATTTGCCGCCCTCGCCGGAATCCATCAATCAAGCAGTGCAAGCTCGCTTTGGTGGCCGGTGAATGTGAGCGGAAAAAGCGAGAGTTTTCGCATTTGGCGGTGTGCGTATTTCTGCTGACCGTGAAGACCTGCTTGTTCCCGACCGCAGCACCCTCTCCCCCAAACGTATTTCGCAGCTTGTATTTCGACGTTGTTTAGCATAAGTTTCGCAGCTTTCACTGATTGTGGCTAGGCGGGTGCCTTGGACCGTGCCAGTTCTACTGAGGCCAGTGCAAATGATCAATGCGCCCAAAAATGGTTTCCCAACGCGCGTGCTTACGTGCCCACTGCTAAAACCGAACTCTCTTCTCTCACTCGTCTGCCCCCGTGGAAGTTGTTATAATGCGATCCATCCGTAGTAGGCTCTGAGCTCATGCAGCCGTGCATGTCCGACATGCCGCTCGACGATGGTAACGTTCCATTCCTGACCGACCGACCGGCCTAGGCAAAAAAGCTTTCGACAGCAGTTAAGCAGGTGCCGATTACGGAAGGAAAATCTTTTTAATGCGGATTTGTTCCGTGTTCCATGGCTACCGCCGTGGCACCGTGGCGTGAAGTTCACTTCTTCGCGTGCATGGGGATCCCCCCCTACCCCTCTCCACATTGGCAGTCGAGTTGCTCTGGATTGTTGAAATCCGATCCAGCTGGAGCTACCTTTGCTGGGTAAGCCAGGCCGACCACTGGCTGGCTGGCTGGCTGGTTGGTTGGTTAGAAATTTGGATAGGCTTTTCTGGTCTAGCAGGCCTAGCGCTTTGCCTTTGAATGCGCAGTATACGGGCTTCAGTTACAATGTTACATCGTTGACCTCCGTTGCACAAAAGGGCATCATAATTCTTTTGAAGTACACGTTCGGTCGGAATCTAAAACGAATAAAGAAGGATTAAGAACCGTGCGTTTTATGTTATGTGCCCGCTGGGGAGCTGTAATGAAGTTTTTATCCCTCGTCCCAGAATTACTCGGGCGAAAAATGTCCCCAAAAAGAACGAACCTCTGCCGAACTGAGTTCCTACGAACCCATCCCTCTCCAGCTGTCAGTTCCACTTTGCACTACACGGGGACACACCTGCCCGCTGCACACGGCAGCACGGAAAAACATTAATTTGTCGATAATAATTTGGCACAGACCACCGGCTACCGAACCCGAGCCGCAATCGGAACGGGTGTTTCGCCAGGGCTCCCACCGGGTCCCGTGCGTTTCTCCATACCAGGGGAAACGTTGCCGTGTGTAACGAAATTTTGGCTTTTTATTGCCACTCTTGGCTCGCCGCACTCGCCGGGTATTTGAAGCTAAAATCTTTGTCTCAACCGCATCCCGGAATGCACAGCATGGGGACTGGAGAGGAAGAGGAGAAATCGAGTGGATGTGGAGCCTTCGATTAGTGTCCAACTTTGGGAGGAATGGACGCTCCCCACGCGGAGGAAGTCATCTCAAATTATGCAAATGAGCCACTTTTCTCGAAATTAAATTAAGCAATACGCTTCTCGCTCGGTGTGGTTCGATCGGCAATCTTCTGCCTCTCCGGGTCGCATCGGAGACACATCGAGCGTTCGCGCTTATCGGAATTTGTTATTTTGCTTCGGTTTTGGTGTTTTTATTTCATCCGACTACTACCTTTCTCTCGTCTCCCCTCCCCAGAATCGGTGTTTTTTCATCGGCAGTTGGAAGGAAAAAAGGTGAGTTCGCCGGCTACCGGAGAACACGTAAAACTGTGTTCATGCTCAAGCGTGAAACCAGCTCCGGTGTCCCGGGAGGTTCCGAGCGGTGACCGCAGAATCTCGCAAGGGAACATACTCGGTGGGTTCATCAAGCTGCCGTGCTGGTGTGGCTGCTGCTGCCGTGAAGAAGAACGTGGTTGCTTCATTTTTTTCTTCTTCTTCAATGTTGAATCACTACCGTTTGTGGGATAGAATTGCAAATGGAGTTCGAAACATTCCTAGAGCTGTTGCGGACGGTGCGATATCGGCTTTCTTTCAGCAGATTCGACCCAGGGCAAGCCCGGAGGTGTTTCTTCCAACCATCGTTATCATCGGGTGGTGTTGGGTTTTTTTTTGTGTGGTGAGTTTTTATTACGTGACTACATCCGGCAGGGTTCGGAATCTGTACTTCGACAGCTCCGCTAAAGGAGTCGATTTTCTATCGAATTTTGCTGATGTTTGGGTTGTTTAAACGAGTATCTGTTTAAACTATATTTTAAAAATATTTTAAATTTTCTCTCCCAAGTGGAAAAGATGTTTCCAGTGATGCGCTCAATATGAAAGAAAACGTAAAGGGACAAAATTGTAATCTCGTGGCAGGCGGCACTTGAATCTACCGACACAAAAAAGAGCCACAGCATCGTTTGTGAAGATGCGACTGCAATTTGAAATTCTCATTGCCCATTCTGCTTCCTTCAGTGCATGTCTCGGTGCACAATGTGTCCCTGCGCAGCCGATGCACTTCTGCCCATGCACTCTCGCGAGGAGTCTCGAGTTGCTGCACTCCTTAAAAAGCCATCCTAGTCGCCACTGACTGGTTGTTTCCAATATGGGCGGCATTCAAATGAGCGCAACGGCATTCGCCGCCATTCAATGAGCATCATTAAAACTATTGCGCGTCATTTATTTTGTCAAACTTTAATTAGTTATGCAAACAAAAAAAAAAAGGGAAATAGATGCGGAGGAAAGCTGAGCCGCGAAAGCTGGGAGATGGTGCCGGCGAAAATCGGCAAGCTTGTCATCCGTTCGTGGTAAGCTTGTCAGCCCCGAGATGGCAACCGTGACCATGAATGGCAACTCCATTACCATCTCCGCGAATGCTTAACGGTCCATTCACACAAGCGCTGGTTTGTTTTTGGTTAAATCAATTCCCCATTCGATTTCCCATGAGGCCAGCACCAAACGTTCAACCCGCCGTAGGGAGCAGTTGATTCTAACTTGAAATAAAAAAACCTTTTTTTTGCTATTTTTAAATTCAAAATAGTGTGGTTTAAAAACAAGAGCACCTGTTTTCAAACATCCATTAAAACCGAATCCTTTCATCCTTGCTTTGAGGTTTAGCATTGTAGTTCCACAGAACGCACTCGTTTTTCTCCCGTTTGGGGTCGCGTTTCCTTTTTTTTGCGATATTTTATCCCACCGTATTTTCGCGCATTCGTCTCCGGCACGCCTTTATATCTTGCCATCCCACGTTCACCGGTGCGCGCACTCGCGGGCTCGAATAATCAATTAAATAATCTTAATTGGATTGCGAACTTTCCACAATAATTTCAAATTACATAAATTTGAATTCTATTCACAATTCTTCTGTCGCGCGCACATTCAGCCGCTGTCCACCGTCGGTATGGATGTGTGGTGCCGTTTCCAGTCGGTTTCCCGCTCTTCTCCTGGTTTCCCCCCTTTGACGATGTTCGTTCGTGTGTGTGTTTTTTTTCTCTCTTTGCCGGCATCCGGTTGATTCACTGAATGCACACAACACAGCATCGTTTGATCGTCCATAAGTGCATTTAATCGACAAGAAACGGACGACTGTTGCGCCTTGTCTTCTGTTGTCGCGAAGCCGAAGCCAAGAACGAAAGACCTTCTGGGACGATTTATTTCTCATCTCCCACCCTTCCCATTCCAGCTTGCCCATTCTGTACCCCATTCTCAATGCTCGTTTGCATCTTTCAACGCACCACGAAAAAAAAAGATCATCGACAACGGCGAGGCGACTGAGGGCGCTCGCTCGCGCGTTAAAGGTCGAATTATTATTATCCGTTCATTTCCTGTCCAAGTGCGGACGGCACGGCTCTGCTACGGAAGCTTTGAAATTTGATCAATAAAAGCGCCACTCGGTAGGACCATACACCTTTTATGCACACCGAGTGCGTCTAATAATTCGCATAAATTTCTTAATTTGGGATAGCATCCGAACCGGGCGAGAGGGTTGGGTGCGCTTTAATGGCATTATGCAAAAATTTCGATCGGTTCGGGATCGGTTGCGTACCCGGGTTATGGGAAACCCAGCATATAAGACATAATAACGCACAGAGAGAGAGAG
>JXWZ01011129.1:0-17976 GCA_000956215.1 Anopheles farauti No. 4
CGCCGCTTTAAGCGTGTCGATTTCCGAAGCAAAAGTTAGCGACACTGGTTGGTTCGGTGGGTAGCTGGGGGTGGCAACTTTTAGCAACAACATTTTGTGGTTTTGCAGCGGTGTGGTTTTCGTCCATCCCATGCCGGGAAACCCCGTGGTACAACGCACAGTTGGTCATTGCTGAAGTTTTCCCATAATTTCCGAACGAAATAAGACACGGAATGGGTACGGAAGATTAAGAAACCGGGCGCCCATGGTACCGGAACGGCTTCCGGCAAGGATTTCCCATCCTATTTCCATTGCTGCTGCTGCTGCTGCTGCTGCGTGTCGCTGTCGCATCCGTCGAAGGCATCGAAGTATTTATGAGGATCATAAATTTTATTTGCATCATTGCGCGCTTTGTGCCTTTAAATGAAGTTGCTGGTGTGGGCGAGAGAACAGGGAGGTAAATGGGCCCGGCGTCTGGGGGAAGCCATTGTGTGCTCAACCCACCGATGGGGGTTGTTTTATTTTCCGAACAATTTCATTTGTGTTGCTTCGTTGATTTAAATTCTTTACATGATTTACTTCAGGTCTTGTTTTCAGATCGGTCGGTTTTATTTCGGAGAGGGGAGGTCTGTGTGTGTGTTCTTTGTGTTGTTTTATCAGTAAGTCGATAATGCATATTGAGCGTGTTAAATATTAAATATTATGTAGAGCGCTCGTAGAGAGCATACATTGTTTTAACCGATTTACATTATCTTGCACTTGCGCATGCGAAATAAAAAACTGATTTTAAATTTGCATTCTGGTCAACGGAACAGTCCGGATTAGTTATCATATTTAATTTACATGGCTTCTTTTTGTTTGTGTAATGATTCAATACGCACTACGCATTATGGAATATGGTTGAATAATAAAATACGTCGAAGCGATGATGAAACTGAATCAATATTTCCAACAATTCAAACAATGTGTATCGCACACTAATAAACACTGCAAACGTGTTTCTGTAGATATCATCACCATCACCATCGGAAAAGCCCACAAACAGATCAGTACGGACCGGAAGATCAGTACAGAACAAATGCGGTCCATAAACCATTCATGTTTCGGTATTGTTAATGCTTTCGAAACTTGCTTAACGTGAGCCGAATTCCCACCCGAGATAACATCCCATAGCTGGGTGGGCAGAACAACGCAGAACAACCGGAACTGTGCGCCGGCTCACAGCCAGCACACGGTGAAAAACAATCAAAAGTTTGAAATTAGTTTCCCCATTTTTTACCCATTCTGCCAACACGAATCCGAACCGGTTTCGTCGACCCGTTCGTCAGTTTTGCTACTCCGAAGGAATTTGAGGATCGATGATAAATTAGAGCAACCCTCAAGAGTGTCACAATCAGCAAAAAAGGAAACCCCGAACGTGAGCGGTGGCCGGTAAGGCAAACTGATTTTTACCAAATAATTATACACAAATGCCGAATGAGGTTTCGGTTTCATGTACATATTAGTGCGGCAGCTGAGTGGGCAGAGCCTGCTGTGATGATATTTGCTGTAAGCGACATGATTATGATGCTTCCACCTCACACACAGAAGCGCGAGTCGGCCGAGCGTCACGTAATGGGTTGGTGATTTATTCAACGTTCGTTAATTGAAGTTTGTTTATTATTGATGGGAGCTGCTTATTAAATTTGTAATGCTTCACCGTGCGGGATGGTACGTCGATACGTTGACAAGGGACCGATATAAATATAGACCGGAAAACCTAGATGGGGCTTTTAGGATCGGCGGATCGAAATGTCGCGTTGCATTCGTTGCGTTCACTGCATAAATTCAACCCAGTGTGGATGGATGGATTCAATTCGAATTATCCATGCCCTGTGTGCTTCCACACGGTTTAGTGAAGAGATTATACAGCAACGCTTGCTCTCTGGAAAAGCTAATCAGCATTTCCAAACATTGGTGCGGCTTTATGTGCGATTCCATTCGCGGGGAATGCTCCTGGAAATCGGATGCAATTTAATTTTACATCTCAACACACAAAGAGCGGTTGACGCTGGATGGAGTTGTTGTTGCATTCCGTGGGTTAACATGTTCTGCCGCAGATGGCTTGTAAATAACGATCATTTTGAATTGTGTTAATCTATAGAATGCGAATTCGAACGTTCAATGTTCAGGTAGAAGGGTGATCGGAGGAAATGGAGTTATTGTTTTTATTGCAAAAAAATCGAAATAACGTCATCGGATGATACAGGATTGTAGATATGAAAGCCTGTTATCATCCTGAAGGTACGATAATCTCCTATTATTAACGATATAAAATCCAGTTCGAAAGTATGCTCTTCATCGGAAAGTAAAATTAAGATTATTGCTACCGTTTTACAAACAAAGACCAAAATATCGAGCAAAGAAAACAATATTACGAGATTATCAAAAGCTCGTATAAAAACAATTGGTTATCAATTATCAATTGTTCCAGTTGATATAAATTAAAGAGAAAGATTTACATGATGATATATGATAACAATAAAAACTAAAATTGTAGTCAAAATTTGCGTTCTAAAGAACAAAATGTCATCTCACAGAAAACAGCACAATCGGTAAGCGAATCATTTTAAATGTAATTATATTTAGATTGTAGGTCATTATTATTTTACACTTCTTATAGACGTCATCTTCATTCATCACTCCAGTTGTCAGCAGCGTGTGAGAAATATAACTAGCTTTCTCTTCCCGTGTTCCCTATGGCATCGTATAAAATATATATATTATATAATATATGCTATCTTTTGTTTTCATGTATATACCTTTACCGGGCACAAGCACCGCGAAGGTGTGTGTGTGTCTCGCACGCATGCACGGGTTACATTATAAGCTACATTTTGTTTGTGTTCTATACTGTTGCGTTTTGTTTTTCTTTTTGTTTTTTCACGATTGGGGGAGTTTTTTTTTCTAACCCATCTTTATTTGAAATGCGTTGACACTGGGATTGAAGAAATCATTGCAGGCGAGGATTTCATAATGGCATGTGAATGGTTGTGGATATTGTTGGTTGAAAAAATTGAGCCAGGAATGTGGTTAAAGAACTTTGGTTTGCATAATTCTTTTGTGTTTTTGCATCAATTCATACATACATTGTTGGATGCGTGCAGTGTGTTTCATGCCTATTCTTTATCGATAAGATGATCGCACTTGAAAGCACAGCTTGTGGCACAAAGGGGTCTCCTCACCCGGAAGTAGTAAAAGTATTTAACTTCGCAGCACGAAAGAACCGGCAGCACGTGCAAAAAGGAAAAAGAAAGGAAAGCCAGTCACCAAGCACCCTAGGATAATCATTTATTCCTAGACGAAACTCGGCACGCCCGGATAAACGGTCACGAAAGGCCGTTCAGCGGTACCGCACCTACAAAAGCACACGGGGTTGGGGTAGGGGTTGAATAGCACCATCAACTTTAACCCGATGACTCGCGCCATTTGCGAACTATCTTCCCCGACAAGTGCTCTCCCCACTCACCGGCGGGCCGTTTTTGCAGTAATTACACTTTGGGAAACTTTCTTCTCGGTTCCCCACCGCTGCCGCGAATGGAAAGGTTTTATTTGCCCCGTCACACTAATGGATCTGGCGCAAGCAACGCAACGTTTTCCTTGCCAGAGAACGGGCCCGTTACTTCGGTTTGATTGACTTACGGCAGTTGTGGCGGGGTGGGTTGAGGATCTGACTTACGACCAAACTTCCCGACGGTTTCCCAGCCTTCCACTGCACACAACGCACACCCGGACCCCACACACCGCTGCAAATCCGGAGCGTACCGCGAAAGCAAAAACGATAAACCGAAGGGCCGACCGCCCGACGGGGCCGACACGGACCTAGGTTTCCGGTCGATGGGGGTGAAACATGAAAAATTACTTACACCAACTTTGACGCAAAATAAACAGTTCGGTGACTCCGAGGGAGCTAGTGTGCCTTTGGTGGTGGTGGTAGTGGCATCCTGCGTTCTGCTTGCCGTAGTGGCTCATATTTCAGAATTTTTAGAAACAACTACTCATCCTGGGGAATTACATACGGTCTAGGGAGCCGAAGGTGGTATTCCAGCCATGGTTGGTCGCAGTAAGATGGCTTCCGGAGCGTTTCGGAGGGTGTGTGTGTGTGTGTGTGCGTATCGAGCTCCCTCCACTACCGGGTGTTTTAATTACTTTTCATTGTTCACGTTCTTAACGCATCAGCTCACCTTTCTTCATGGGCTTCAAGCTGCTCGTTCGATGTACTTTCGTTTCTTATTTTTTCTTATTTCTTTGTCGTTTCTGCTATTTATGTTCACTTTGATTACTATCACACTACGGTATTCTGTATGTTTCATGATGGTTCCTTTCGTACTAGCAAATGCTTCCGTTCTTTCTTGGTATGCTCCCTTTCTAATTTTCTACCTTCGACCGAACGACCTTCATTTTGTTTGCTAATGATTTGCATCGATTTACTGTTGAAGTACTGTCTAGATGTTGCATATACACTCACACAAACGCGCGTGCGCTCGCTGCTTACATACAAAGAAGGAAGAATCAGAGGAAAGCTAAGGCCACGTATTATGTTGATGTATTTTTTGTCATTTTCTAGTGCTCATTTTTGTTTCATTTTTCGATCCGAATTATCTTCTGCTTGTGTTCGTTTCGTTACAGTTCTATTTAGGTTCTTCGAGTTTCGTTTTTACACACTTTTCTTTTAACATCTGTACAGCACGTGTTTTTAAGGGGAAATTAAGTTTTCTTTACACCATTTTTTTAGTACACTTTGCTTACTATTCGGTTGCTAAGTAATTGCGGTACGCACTAATCTAAGTCTTTCATTTTGTTTTGTTTTGTTTTTTTACACACTGATCCACGAACAGATACACACGTGCGCGCACGCGTTTCACTGATGGCACTGAGTCGGTCTGTGACGCGGGCACGGGAGAATGCTTGAAAGTAGTCGAATGATTGAAATCGTTTGGAACCGTATTGTCATTGTCAATACTTAATGCTTGAAATGCGCGTTATTTTCTCGCGCTTGCGGTATGACACGCGAGGCGAATTAATTAAAATACTTGAATGAAATGGGAACGTAATTGTTGAGCGCAGTGGAGTGGAGTAGGATCGCTTTCGTTTCGGTGGTTCTTTTACGCTCTCTGGCCACTGTAGGGAGATTCGAAACGAAGATTCTACTCGAGAAGGGAACGCGTGAAGTGTTGTGGCTTCGGCTTTATACAAGTTAATACTATTATGTTCTTAAAATTAATGTACTTTTAAGTACTGCTTGTCGCTTGTCGCCCACCGCGTATCCCATTCGCAACGACGAAAAAACAGCATTATCGTCCTGCTTTTAGCTACTTTTAGTGGTTTTGCTCTACTAGTAATGGAATCTCACCCGCAATCTCTTTTACACTCGGACTCGGAGCGGGCTCTAGCGCCACTGCTCCGTTTCCTCCACAAGCTGTCCGTTTCGAGGAGACACCATTACGTGTTTATTATTTATTGTTATGTATAGCATTTCAAACTGCACCACTCGGCTGGTGGCGGGTTCAACTGTACAGCGAGACGGGATAGAGAGAGTGACACAAAAAAAAACTCCATCTAGTGCTCCGTCATACCGGATGTCGATCTCGAGCGGAATAAGTAATGAAGTGTACTGGGAGAGGGAGGAAAAACGAAGAATAAGAAACACCTCCATCCTTTTTGTCATCCAGCCCGACCAGTATGCCGAACGAAAGAACGTACATGGTATTTACAAATGTGAAAATTACTTGCTCTCCTGCTCGCTGCCTGACTTGGAACTAGCTCTGGCGAAGACAGTGTACAGGGTCCTCTGAACGCTCTTCTCTTCATGGTATGAAGGCAAAAGGGAGATAAATAAAAATAAACGGATCCAACGGCACCGTCATTCTGGACGTAGTGGAACCGATGGCACACCACAAATAAGCAGGTACACGCTAACGCTCCTGGAATGGAATAGTCGAAAATGTCTGCCTGTCGGTGCCTTTGCCGTAGTGAAAGTGTACTGTGTGCACAAAGACACGGCAACGGGAGATAGACGAACAAGATGCTTGAGGCTGGTGCTGGGAGCTGGGAGAGTGTACACAGCAGACAACAAACGAATGATGTCGAAAAACCGGGAGGTCCAGGAAATGAACTTACTACAAAACCCAACACAACCGACCGACCGGAGCCGGAGAGCACCCAGAACGACAGTCGCCTTGCCACGGCAAGAGATCGTCCGACGACCGGCGACGAAGCAGGTTGGTTGGCTTCTACCTGCTACCCTCAACATGCTGCTACTGCCGCCTGCTGCTGCATAAACAAATTATGTATTCAAACAAGAGATCCAAAGGGGGTTGTGGGACAACAGAGCGAGGCACACTAGATGCTTTCCTTACATTCCTCTTCCTTTTCAGCCTCTTTTGCTGAAAAGAAGCAGCAGCACTTGCGTTTGATTCGGTTCGGTTGTCGTTTGTTTCTTCGTCTATGTTCGCATAAGTACGTTTAGCGTTTTGGCCAACACACCAAGAGAGTCACTCGTCTCACTACCGAGTGAATTCGAGCGTAGCACCAGGAGATGCGGAACACGATGTCAAGTGTCACCGCTACCTAGAAGCCATTGCTTGGATGCAACCTTGTTTAGGGGGCTTCGACCTCCATCGACGACGAGTACCTCTCTGTGGCAGGCTATCGAACTGGGTTTTGTTTTCCTTTTGTGGTACTGAACCTCCTTAGCGACGACAACTCCAGGTACGAAAACGCGTTCTGCTCGAATATTATTGTTTCCTAGCGCACAGGAATAACGTTTGCAATATTTACTCCGAACCGGGATGGAGGCTTTGCTATTTTTGTTCGGAGGAACACGAGATCCTAACCAAATTGGACACTGTTTTCTGTGGAGTGTTGCTACAGCGCTTTAGCGAAAGAAAAACTTCACGTATGAATACACAATGAGAGTGGGAGTAGAAAGTTTCCTCATCGCAGCCCTTTTCCGTAAATCCTGTTAAATATTATGCAGCGAATTATGCTTTCGGCGCAATTTGTGCTCAATCTATCGTCGTGATGAGTTTCGTGCTCTCGTTTGTACTCCTTTCATGACGTGGACGTACGAACGAACAAGCGTGCTTCGCGACCAGAGCAATAACGAATCGACAAGAGTACGCGAACAAATGACATTTTACCGGGATGGAATGATAGAGGAAACCCACGGACGAGGAAAGGAAATTTATGAATACTGAAAACAATTTCCAGTTCCATCATCGCTGGTGCATGCAGCCAGCAAGCAGCCAGTAAACGAAACAAATCAACTTTTTCTTCGCTGAAGTAGTTTGAATGACCACTCAAAATATCAAATGGTGGAAAAGAAAACACGCAATGAAATGAGAAATGGAAACGCGCCCCCACAGGAGTACTTTTTTTCTGAGCGCAACCAAGTTATGAATAACCAAGGTAGCGCACAGAACGCTAAAGTAAACGTACGTTTGTTTTGATTTTTTACTGTTCGTTTGTTGAATAAAATATTGTGAAATGGGAAATATGCTGCGAAGCAACGGAAGCAAACATGATTCCTATTCATGGCTTGAACCGTGGCGTGTTTCTGGAGCAGAATTGCGAGCATGATATCTAACGCAAGATAAAAGAAGACTTGTGCAACAATGTACTGTGCAACAACAACTAGAAAGCAAAAAAAAAATCCTTGCCTCATTTTAAGTATTTTTTCCTAGCCGTTCAAGGAACTCCACTGTGAGTGTTTTATTTTCAGAGCCATTTTTTCCTGCACAATCGCACACGACCCATCGTACACCTTTCGGGCATCAAGCTCAAGCACACGCCCGCCATCCGGGAATAGAAGAAACAATTAAGGAAAGTAAATTGCAAGTGCGAGAGAGATTAGGAAAAGTAGATAAAAGCAAAACCCCATTCCCAACGCAGGTGACTGAAGACAAAGAAGCGGCAAGTGGCGGTGGATTTGAAATAATTCCATCGGTGGTGAAGGCTAATGCTTCAAGCCTCGATGGTGGCCACCCTTAAATCCCGCTGGCGGTTGCCGCATGAAACGACCGTTGAAAGCCAAACGAAAGCGGAAAGAAACAATTTGAAACATCAACCGGAAGTAGAACGAAACCGTGGTTCGTCTCGTAGTCGGAAGTAAAAACAGACTAAAAGCCGCACGCCCCCGCCCAAACCCCGTAGGAATGTAATCAGCTCGAACGTTCTGCACACGGATGCCGAATTACTCTCTGCGTGTGCGTCTCTAAAGAGCGATCCGGGACAGTGTAAAGAAGGAATGAAATGGACCCGAAGGAGGGGGGAAAAAGGCGCAGACAAAACAGAACCAGAACGTCTTTATGGCTTCGTACACATTCCCTTTCATGCGAAGTGTTTTAATACGGTGTGTTTTTCTTTTGCGACTAGTTTCTTTGCCGCCATCGAATGCGCACGAAGAAGCCAACCTGGTGTGCGTTGTGGCGGCGGTGTGCGGTACTTTTCCTTTGTTGAACGTGGTTCCGATCCATTTACGAGCAAAACAAAAAAAAAAGCAGCACCAAAAGTACGCTCGAGCCAAAAGGTAATGCAGAAAGCAAGCAAGGGCGCTTCAGGTTTTAAAAAATCCACCTTATCCTATTTGTGCTTCAGTGCGAAAAATCGGCATCGTGTCCAGAAAACGGGCGAACCGGACAGCCCATTGATTGCTCCGTTTGGTCGTTTATCGTTTTTTTTTCGCTTGTTTTTGCCTTTCAATCGCCACTTCTTCCTGGGCCATGAGGTGGTCAATTTACCACTTGCTCAGCGTTTGACACTCACAAATCCTGTTCTTTTATACCTTCCTTCTCCTCCTCCTCCTCTTGGACGCTTTTTACCGGAATAGGTGGCCATTAAAATCTGGAATGCGCGGTCCCTACACGAAACGCGTTGACCGAAATGAGAACACACCTGGGGTGGGGACAACTCATTAAACCTATTTGTGCTATAAAATAATTTCGTTAAACTGCCAGACCTTCCCGTGCTGGGCCGGCTGATGGTACGCGGCTGGTGCTGGTGTAACTGGTGCCAGTGGGTACGCTGTGGCCACCTTCCGCCCCAACACCGATGGCACTACTGTTGCCGGTGACGATGGTGGCGTCGTACGTAGGGTAAAATTAAATTCACTGATTGTTTCGACCGGTTGAGTGGTTGTCGAGGGTAGTACGATGGCTACGGGCAAACACCTGACCGTTGCCGAGGGTGGTAGTGATTTGTGTTTCACGCTCCACTGGTCACCTCCTGCTGCTGTAGCATCGTTGTACTCCACCCGGCATGCCGATACCGTCGGGTGCCGTCGTTTGCTGCTACTGTTGCTAATGGTTGCTGCTGTTGTTGGCAGTGGTGGGTTGGCATTGTTCTGCTGGTTCTTGCTGGTCCACTGCGCCGATTTCGGTAGCACCGTCCAGATTAGCAGCAGATCCAGCGATAACCACCAGCAGCGTGGTGGTGCAGTCGATTGCTGCTGCATCCGACCATGTTCCCGATATTGGCGACGATTACCGTAATCGATAGCTGCTCGGAGGGATGGTGCTTCACGGGTGCGTCCTTTACGCGCCCGTTCCGGTAATGTGGGTGAGTGTCGACCATCGGCATCGTCCTGGGCCGGGGTCGTCTGTGATCGCTTCGATGTTGCTGTTGCTCCTGCCGCTTCGAAAGGTTGCTGAGGGCACCGATGGCCCATTTTCGGTCATTCATCCCACAGACACTGCTGCTTCTCGCGTACGTAGTACGAGTACTGGTGGCACTTGCGGCACGTTTTGATCCCGCACCGGTAGCTGCCACCACCGTTGCTCTGCAGTGCGTTCTCCGGCTTGCCCTTGCAGTACTTCAGCCCGCACGGGTACCACCCGATGCACATCTCCAGCGTGCAGAGACACGGCGCCCAGATGGCGCTGACGTCGCTGCAGCGCGACGGTGCCGTCACGGTGTTCGCCGACGGGAACAACTTCACCGCCGATTCCAGTATCGAAATCGATGATCCTACAATCGAAATGAGAACGAGAACGAGAACGAGAGGGAGAGAGAGGGAGAGATAAAGTGAGAAAAAGAACCATGTAGTAATTGAAAATGAAATGGTCATAGAACGTGGTAGCACCGGAAGAAAGGTGGGCGTTTTTTTTTGGTGTGTTGCGTTTCCTTTCACAGCTCATGCACGCTACACATTTTTCCTGTCCCGTGGGCAGAATTGTAGCGGTTGTTGCCACTTCAAATTAATCCCCGAGGCAACGGACAACCAATCCGCATGATGCGCGGATGCCAATGGAGCAACACTACTATGTTGCCGGCTGGTTGGCTACACAACTCTGCCCAGGTCTGGTAACGATCGTCGGGCAGGATGGAAAAGGCATTGAGTGCACTGTTTTAATGGAACTGCACACAAATAAAGCGCACAATGCCGATGGAATGGCTGGTGATGGCGATGGTCGGTGGCCAACCTCCATTAGAGTTCGCATAATCATCTTCCCGCTGGTGGAAAAGGCTCTTTTCATTACGGGCCCCTCCCAGACGAGGTAACCAATCAGTGTGCAACTTCATCTTCAAAGAAACGTTGGCAAGTGGGACTGACAGGAGATAATTAAAGGTGAATTGTGTTGGACAGAAGATGAAGTATTTAGTGTATGGCATTGGATTGAAAATTGAAGTGTTACTTTTCCATTTCCGTTGGTATTCGAAAAATTGTGATGTAAAAATTGTGATAAAAATAAATTAACAATTGCAAAGTAAATTATCTCACACTAATCTGAAGGCTTGTGAAACAAACAAAAACTGAAGAAATCTTATCACTACGATTAGATGTTATTTTACTTTCTTGAAGATTAACAAATCGCTTTCCTTTAGCATGCTTGTATATAAATGACACAAAAATTCCAAAAGAATCTTGAATTTGAAATAAATTTTCCTCTTCGCGGTGACCATTCCGGAGCGTATTATCAAATCCATCGATCTAAAATATACGACGAGCGATCGTTATAAGATTCATAATTTTCAACAGCGAAAAACATTATCCACATCAAACGTTTAGAAAGCATGACATTTGGACACACCTTAATCACACTTTAGAGGTTCGTTCTCAAGACCCCAACCATCTAGCAAGCTAGAAGGCCGACAGAGCGCGTGTTCCGTCGCTACGGGCAAGGAAAATTAATTTGCTCGAACATTAGCTCAGAGCGTTGTGAGCTAATTTACGATCCCTGCACACCAGACGTGATGACAATCCGTGCGAGTGTTCCGCATAAGTTTCCGCGTGTGCGCTTAAAGCGAGCTGTCACACGTAGAAACAACCGGTCGCGCTGTGCACACGGGACTAAACATTGCATGACATGCAGCCGTGTGCGCGCAGCAACATTTCCTTCACCGCACCCAGATTTCTCCAAACCCCACCTGTCCTACCGAAATAGCTTCATTAAATTCGTTTTCAGAAACCGGACCCGAACGCAATACAGCAGAGAGGCAGCGGTGAGCTGTGCGAGCACGGAACCCGATACCTTGGAAATGTGGCTTACATCTCATTATGTTGGCAGCACCACGGTGGACGTGCCAGACGGGACGGAAATCACTCAATCGATCGTTCGGGCGCAGGATTAGACCCGCTACCAGCCACCTCCACTACCAGCAGCTCCTCCACCACCTGACGTGCAGCTGTCACTTTCTCAGCGCTGCATAATTTATACCAGTCTCAGCGCCACTCGGCAAGCCCAAAAACCCAATGAACACGGTGTGTGCGTGCTCGCGCTCGAGACAACACACCGCATGTGTGGGTCCCACCATCTTAGCGAGCTTTAACGGACTTCCTTCGCCTTCTTTTCCTCCACCCCACGTCCCATAAATCTCCATTACGTGTTGCCTCGTTCGTGTAAGCCTTCTGCCCTTCCGCGGATTTCCGGTGTGCCCCCGTCACCATCGCCATAGGTAGTTTCCCCATTCTGGGGTTCTCATCCGGCGATGTGATGATGGCAATCGACGGCTCGGCTCCTTCGGGAGAGCGGAAACTGTTTGACCCTCCACAGCTAATCAATTATGGAACCGGGATTAGAAATCGATAGCGGAACCATTTACTGGCGGCGGTGCCGGCTGCGACCATTTGCTGTCAGCTCAAACCAAGCGGCAAAAGCGAACGGGAGTGGTTTTGGGTATTGCGAAGGACACACTCCGTTTCGTCCTTTTCAACGGGTGGAGCTTATGTGTTTGTTAGCAGCAGGTTTTTGCCTACCGCTTTTTTTGTTGTTGTTGTACATACAAGCACACGCCAACAGGTCACCTTGGGCTGGGTGGGAATGAATTTTTAACAACATCCAACGTCCAAACGTCGACCCACATTGTAGTGTCCGTCAATCGTCAAAGGATTGACCATTCAACATGAATTGGAACATGAAATTCTGCTGGCAGCCTCTGCATGGCTGCAGATATACATTAATCAACCTGATCGACAAGGAAAGATTACTGTTTTATAGTAGCAGAAAGAAAGACACTAATTCAAACTCGACACTTTTAGGATTTTTTAAAAATAAATCTTTAATGTTGTCGAAGTAAAAACTTAAAACGAAAAATTGTATTAAAAGTCGCGTATTAAGAATTTAACATAGTTAATAGAAAATGTGAAATATTAAGGTAAGCTATTATTTAATGTTATCCGAATTCAAAAAGAGGAAATTCATCTTAACTTAAACTTGATCATGTAATGAAATTTTGGATGCTGCAAAAAAATTTTACCGGAAAAGTTCTACTTTAATCAATGTAGAACTAAAGGAATGTAAGGAATATTCCAACAATTTATTCAAAACATTTACACGTGAAGGTGTCTTTATAGAAAAATGTTCCAAACAATGATCTTCTCTACGATCGGCTGATATGTTTCATACATTTTTTTATTGTGTCTATGTATGAATTTATTGTACATTCGCAACGTAATCTGAACGTGGGAAAGTAAAAATACAAATTACACTTTCACACAACAATACACGAATAGAGTATGAAACCATAAAACTGGTGCTACCACGTTTACTGCACACCTCAACCTGAAAAGCAAACTCATGTTTCCGGTTGTGTTGCTTTTGATACGTTTGATGAACAAACGAACAAAACGCAGAGAAAAGCGAAACTGCCGACTGTAAAAATGCAATCAATCATGGGTTGATGAGCTGCCATTATGATTTATTGCGCGCAAATTTGCACACAGCATGTATGTTACAAACGCAAGGAAGGCGGTGGCACACGACCGTCACCATCTTCAGCTCGTGAAACGCAACCAATAAAAACGGCTCTACGTTTATATTGCTACAAAACTGGAGATTGGAAGGGACCACCGTAAATACACACAGCAACAACAGGCAACCTAATCCCGAGCATCCTTTGCTCGCTTTGAGCAACAATTGTCAATCAAGGGCAGCTAAGGTGAACAACTTCCTGCCCCAAGAAGCCTCCATCCGTTGTGATAATCCCGCGGGCAACCCGGAAATCGAGTTCTTTTCGATTTTCCAAACCAGAATTGCTTTTCTCCCGCTGGTTGCAGCTCATATTTTCGAACTGTCGCGCAAATTGTATCACACATTGGAACGATCGTTTTTGTTTTGCTTTTTGTAAATTTTCTGTCTATTGGTACGGTACGATTGTCTAGGAATAAAAATAACACCAAATGCCGGGTTCGGTGTCGATGAATTGGTTGCCTGCGGCTGAATCATGTTCGACACCGGATGGTGGGGATGTCCGGGTGACATCGCTGGAATAGAATTTTCCAATCTCGATGCGTCCGGCGTCTCCAATAATGTTCCATTTAGGCGCTTGACGATTGACGTTTGCTCTGGCTGCACCGACTGTACTAATTTGATATGAGCATTATTATTTTCTCCATTCGATCACATCTACCCGGAGGGCTCTCTGTTGATCTGTTTCGCTTATGGGAGTCTCACATGTGTCTTGCGTCCGGCATAAACTATTTCCCTACAATACATAAAATCTTATATCCCACACCCTTAGGGGGCAACCGTTTCGAAAGATCCCATAACCCGAGAGACGGATGAGCCGGAACAGGAAGAAACCTATAACGGCACCGAGATGCATTGTGAAATAAAAGTTATTTCATTCGCCGGCACTTTCAAGACGCCAAAGATAGCACGAACATGCGAGTGCTTGTGCTTTAAACCGCAATAAGAACCGACACCGAACGACAGAAAGAAGCAAATAAAATCGCCCATTCCAATTCAACCCTGTGTACGGACGTGCACATGCACACAGAAATGCGAAAGGCGCCAGGAAATTGTAGCTTTAACGGCCGGCAGCAACCGTGCTACTAGGACCGTCCCCGGCTGGAACGGATGGCAATAAAAGGACGATACAACGAATCAATAAATTTCATAAACTGTGGGCATAACATAAATAAATTATTACCTTTTAAAAGCGGTTTCGAGTGAAAATAATGTACATTCGTGCGTGTGTGTGTGTTTGGGCTGTTTAGTTGAGTATGCCTTCTATGTGGTAGTATAGGCACGGACGGTTTCGGGCGATTTCGGGCAGTTTATTAGAACGATCGATCGATCGGTTCGGTTCGATCGGTTGTGGATGGATGTGTAGCCGGCATTAATGACGCTGTGCATGCGTTCGAGTTCGGTTTCCGGATGAAATTGTGTCGATTCGGGCGAAACCTAACGCAGCCCCAGCAGGCGCTTTGATGTTCGTACATCCAGAAACACACACAAACACACGTAAATGGTACGCCTCTGGATCCAAAGCCGGGCTGAAACCATTCGAACGGAATAGAGGCAGAGATGTTTCGAAAACAGCCTATGGGATGGATTGAATTGAATGGGCCGAATGGAATTTGCTGAAGTAGAAGAATGAAATATTCATACTGCAAAATAATTTACGCATGAAAGATGTGCTTTCATATTCATTATCATTATTGAATAAAGTTGAAAAACATTTCTATTTTTATACCTTTTGTTCCTTTTATCATAGTTTTACAACTTTCGACTAGAAATATATAAAAATACCGTTTGGAAATGGAAAAATTATGTTTGCCCCAAAAGCCTAAAACATTTGTACCACTTTGGACACCACAATGGAACAACATTTGCCCATAGTGCGCTAGTGAAAATACACGCCCGGAAAAAGGACACTGAAAATGCTCATAAAATATGATAAACGGAAATTCGAAATGTATCCCGGTATCGAGTGGTTATGTTATGGCCATCATCCCTTCTAATGCTAGCCACAACAGCGGCTCCAAAGCGTACCGTATTTCTAGGCTCCCGGGCAGACATTTATCGTCCATGTTGGGAGAATTGATATTATTTTTATTTCGTACAGTGCGCGCCAGTTCAAAGACATTTTAAGCAACCAGACGCGATTGAGTGCTAGTGGGTGTTTGGGAAAGCGATTTTTCGCAAACGGGTTCAAAGAGGTATGTTGGATGATTTATGAACGTTTAAAATTGCAACAGCAAATTTACTATTGCTCCTGTACGGGTCCAAACAAAGGAGATGGTTGGAGATAGAACATCATCACCATAAACAACCTAACATCGTTTATTTACGGTTATGCCATTTATTCTTTACTTTTACTTAAACAATTTAGATGGAAAAGCCTTTGTCCGCAAAGCGTGCGTCTACTCTTGAGCGACAAAATCAAATGTGTTAAAAGAAATCATAGAAAAGGCAGTAATATCCATCAAGTTTGTGGTGTTTATTAAGAGTGAAAAATTTGTTTGTATCCAATCAAATCTGAGAGAATTGTTATTTTAGGATTCTATAAGGATTTATCTCAAACAAACTCAAGACCAGAAAAAGAAACACGCATGAGCTACTTGGGACAACACTGCTGACAAACAAGTAGTTCCCAGTAAGATCAAACGGAGCTTAAACAACCCATTGCCTTTAAAGGCTCGATGTTGTCGTACCCACAGCATCCGGAAAATTCTAAGAAAAAGCTCCCACCTTTTTTGCATTCGAACGGAAGAAATGTACAGTGTAAGCAGCACTCCCGCCGGCGTTTGGAAGAGATAATTCATCCAGTACGCGCTGCGAATATGCCACACTCCAGTAATTAGCCTCGTGCCGGGAGAAGGTTCAACCGTAACCAAAACGAGACGCTGTAAACTCTCCATCTCATACCCCGGGCGTGCAGTAGGGGATCCGGCCACGTCCACGGATTGTCTGGTAATGACAAAATAAACGCTAGACAAACCCCAAATCCGACCCGCACCTTGCGACAGGATGCGGGATGGAGCGAAAGTAGCAGGAAAAATAACAACAGAAAAAAAAGCTTCTTAAATCAACAACCCTCACCCGGAACATCCCGGAAGAAGGGCACGACCACGGGAGAAGGAAAGAAAGGAGCACCCAGTCGACTGACCTCTCGAGTGGAAAAAACTCTTTTCACAAATGGAAAATGCTCTGTGAAGCGGGCGGGAAAGCGTGCCACAAACAAGACACACCGCATGCGGGCACGCGCAAAAGTGAGTTTCTCGGTAAATCGGTGTAAAAAGGGGTTATCCACGTGGAAGGATAATAGCATCGGGAGTTTCGCCTGACGACCGGTGCACGGATCGGTTTCCACGGTCGGCTACCGACACTCGAAAGTCCAGCCAAGTCCAGTCGAGCCGGTGAATCGCCAGTAGTGTTGTCTGCTTCTGGTCCTGTTTCACCCGCCCGGTGAAACTAAATAAAATTCCAATTTAAATATTTCCAGTTGGTGATTTTCGTCCTCATCATCGTCGTCATCGCGTGGCTGGTGGGTCCGGTCAGTCTTTGGAACGAGTATGAGGTTTGGAAGTCGCAGACGAAAAAATAAACTCTCGGAAAAAAGTAGATCCTCTCCACAATGCTTGTATCGATTACAGCTGGAGGAGCAAACGAGAGGGTTTTTTATTTGGGTTACAATAAATAAACCCTCACTGCCGGGAACAATGATTGCACAGCGAAACAGGAAAACAGTCGTTAGCGACTGACTCCCTCGGTTGGGTTTTTTTTTCCTACTCATTTTCACCGCTCGATGACACGGTTACCATAGGTAACGAGAGGATTTGCGCGCAAACAGCCTGCAACTATTATCTTAATTATCTCGACGTGAAAACAGTAAACAACAAACACAAATGTTCTCTTTGTGACCTACACTTCCCGGATATCACAACTGGAATCTTGCAACAAAATAAATTTTTGAAATTTTTTACCCCGATTTTCGGAGCTCAAAGGCCATTTCTCATCACCTAGTTCTTGCGTTTGTGCGGAAAAGGTCTTTTCGACACGACATTTTCCCAAACACAGTTGCTTGTTTTTTTCATCTAAAACATCTCAGCGCATCGGTCGGTTTTTCCACGTGTTCCTTACCTGGCAGTTCGGCCCACGCTCGCAGGTCAGCCTCGCGCACGTACGTAGCGTCCTTCGCTTCCACACAGAACGGGGCCACGTGACGTGAAATTGGCGTGGCCCGATCCAGCTGCACCCAGCCGGTCATCGTATAGTTCTCCTTCCCTCGGTCCTCTTCCGGCGTTCGGATGGTGCTGGGATTTTTCTGTGGAAAAAAATGCAAACAGAAAAAAGAAAATGAGCACACAAGACAGAAAAAAAAAGAAAACGGAAATGAATTCGAAATGTTAGCGAAACGGGTGATGACACGTGATCACCAACGGAGGAGAGAAAGAGACAGAGAGGCTGTACAGCGGTTGGAAATGAAAAAAAACAGCATAAATTATATTCAATTGTACTCTGGCGAAGTCGAGTGCTGCCGGTCGCTCTTCGGTTCTGTTTCAGCGATTACGGTGATTTTGTATTTAAATGTAGTCGATTTGGTTGAGGGAAACACACAAAAAAAAAACTCATCGCCAGTCATTCGCGTCAGTTGATTGCACTGAAGTAAATTGGAAAAGCAGTAGAAAAAAACTCAGATTTGTTTTCGAAAACGAGCTGAATGAAATCACAATGTATTTCATATGCAGATGATAGTTGACTTTTATTGTTTCCAAAGGGCAAACAGGAATGA
>JXWZ01011131.1:0-11025 GCA_000956215.1 Anopheles farauti No. 4
TGTTTGTGTGTGTGTGTGTGTGTGTCCGTGAGTGGGACGAGTGAGAGTGGGAGGTGATGAATCAGTTTTCTATCGATGTGTTGATGTTCCGGAAATGTTCGTTAGTGTTGGGTGGTGTGATGGTGCTTGGAAAATGCTTTTGTTTTTTGTTCGACTTTAGTTGTGATGCTGTTTGTCTGTTATGTATGGCATTCTGGTAGGACACGTATTTCGAGATTAGATAATGATTACGGTATGTGGCGGCGAAGTGGTAGCATTTGCTCTCCTGAGTTCTTGGAAAGAGAAAGACACAACGATAATAACGCATTGAAATAAAAAAAAAGAAAACGGGCAAAAAACGAAACGCAAATGTGGTATTCGGTAGTTTCGATAGACGAACGGCAGCAGCAGCGGGCCACGGAGCGTGAAAAACGGTCCCCTACCGTAAACGTTTTCCACGGCCGGTTGCGTGTATTGCGCTGGGGGTGGGCGGTGCGAAAAATGCGTACCCGTAGGACCACGGTTTAAGAGAAGTTACAAATCGGAGATCAACTTTCACAATTGTTGGATTCATCGGCCACCGTGGCAACAGAAAACGGTTACATGAAAACGCACCGTTCGTACTGAAATGTTTTGTTTTCTTTATATCGCGCGAATGTTTCTTTGGGTTGCCGGAAGCATGTTTCTTGCAAAAAATTAAATAATACATTTAATTTTATATCGCTGCAGACAATAGAAATTTGCGGCAAAAGGTTTTTTTTGGCAGAATAGCAATATTTGTAGAGAAAAAGAGAGAAGAAGTAGCGAATTTTAGACAGAGGATCAAAGTTACTTGAAGAAAAAGATAGAAAGAGAGCGAGTGAGTGAGAGTAAAAGAGCCAGTTAGAGGGAAAACGGAACAAAACCTAAATTGGAAAACAAAAAGTTGGTGAAAGTCGTTCACAAACAAACAAAAAATACATTTTTCGCCAAAGAGAAAATTTAACAGAGGGTTCTCGGCCGGTAATGAAAACAATCGGTCGTAATGAAGGTATTTGAAGAATAATATAGTAACGTAATATGGCCTTTAGACGATGAGAAATTTGTCAAGAAGAAGAAATGGTTTTGTCAAACGACAGCGTGTGACAGATAGAATATTGAGAAAGAGGTGAGAAGATTTTTGGAAAGAGATATCTGGGAGCAATATATAAAGTAAGTAAGTTAGTAAGTAGGCAAAGGTAAGTAATTCAACTTGTGGTAGAAGATAGAGAGAGACAGAGAGAGAAAGTAGTAGTAGAAAAAACGGGGTAGAGTTGAAGGTGGGCAAATAATAAGACCGAAAAATAATACAAAGAAAACATTCAGGAGTTATAAAAAGGAAGGAAGAAAAAGAAATCAAGATGAGACTCAAGAAAGCTTCACTACCTCTTGCGTTTGACTAGGGTTCGTACATACTCTTCGGGATGGTCTGCTACGCTTGGCGTTCTGATTGTCATCATTTGATGGTGCCGTTATTGGTGGCGAACTGGCACGCATCACTTTTGATATCTCTAATGTGTCCTCGCGGTTCTGGGAAAGGCCGGCCGCACCACGGTACTTATCTGCAAAAGGAGACACGCGAAACGTAACAGTGTGAGTAATCACGATTAAATGAAATCCGGTAATCCGGCTCGTCTCTGCTGCTTACCTTTAAGCTGTCTGAGCGTATCCATGCCTCCCAAGGACACTAGAGATATTTTCCACAGTAATAGTAATACTTTTTTCATTGGAAAATGTGGCGCCATGCCGGAACAGAAATGGGTGACCATCCCGAGCAGCTTCACCGAGAGCAGTTCATCGCCAATGGGATACGCTGCGATATAGGTTTGGTAAAGTATAGTGTGTTAATTGCAAAGTACTGTTCAACTTGTGCGACGCTATCCAGGCATACTTATTTCGGTCACAAAGTTTGAAACCAGTTGAGAGTATTCTTGATTTTTGCTCTCCTTTTCCGCCCGCATCACTTCGGTGATGATGTACAGCACGGACAGAATGACGCGCAGATCGATCGAATCGGCTAGCGACACCGCTATCTTGCGCATCGCAATATTGGCCGTGGAAGAATTGCTACAAAGAAAAAAAAAACAAGCTGATTTAGCTGACAGTTCTAGCCGCACTCGATTGGCGGTCGATTGCTTACTCGATCTCAAGGTTCAGCAGCTCCACGAACGCTCCGAATACACCGGCCGAATAGAGCGACATGACGTTTTTACGTGCCCACATCTGTTGCTCCTGATCCGATTGCACTTCCACCCAGCATCCCTGCGCTAGATATAGTATGCAGCGGGCGGCTTTCATGCGCTGACTTTTGGAGGACATGTCCAGCTGATCGAGTAGCTTCAGTATGATCCCATTCTGTTCGCCTTCCGTCAGCTTTTGCCAGCTTGGTGGTAGTTTGTACAATTCCATTTGGTCTTCGAACGCCTTTTCAGGGAAGAAAGAGAGAGAGAGAGGGAATTAGTGTTTGTTCTGTGTAGTTGCCGCCGTCCCTGCTTACCTTGACATTGTGCTGGAATTCTGCCTGCTCGGTGTAGCTGTACAGTTCGGCAATCTCGTTCGCGTGACTGTCCGCATCTGCGTAAACAAAATCTAGATCGGGAAATTCTAATGCATTGCTCCCCTGCGAAAGAAACATTGAACATGATGCGTATGCGGTGTGATTACGGAATGATATAAAGATGTTTTCTACAGGTAGGAATGCTAGGGCTGGATGTGGCAGCCAAACGCTAAATAAGAGCAAAAAGGGTTGCCATCGAAGGAGCCTATTGATGGAAGGAAAATGCCATCGCAGGACCCCAACTACGGAGGACGCTCCCGGGCATATACACACTAAATTTAATGAAACACTACCGGGGAATCGGAAATGAGCGTGAACGGATGAAGGGACGAAAAACGATGGTTGACTGAGAAAAGAAAGAAACATCAAGAGAACAAGAAAAAAAAAATGGACGCATTCGGGAAGAGGATGCATCCGGTTCGTCGTCCTTTCTCGTCCTTCGCTACACTTTTCCGGAAGAGTTCCATATTAGTGGATGCCTGCAGCCATTCTTCCGAGCCATCAACATCAACCGTCGCACCAACGCGTATGCGGTGAGCGGTTCGTGGATTTTCAATTTCCACACGGGTACACTGGCTCTGGATGGGTAATTAATGTGTGGGTTGTTTGCATTGCGGGTCACTTACATCGAACTAGGTAGAAACGGGGTAGTAGAGAATTATTTCGCAAAACATAATTATGCACACGCGGAAAAGTAAGGGCGACACTTTCCCAGCTTCCGTTGGGTGTGGTTAGAGGAAGAAAGTAACACCTCTTGTGGATCCCCCCCGATACCGATTCCAATTTGGGTGGCTTGATTGTGCATTTTTGTTTTGTTTTGTTTGTTTGTTTGTTTGTGTGTTAAGGTTTGCTTTCTTCTCAATACCTTCCCCTGCGACTCGAAGGAAGCGACGCAATCGATCGATCGATTGGTGGTGGATTTGTGCCAAGAGAAAGGGTGCTGTGCACGGCTAGCGACGGTGTACTTACGTCGGGCATCTCGTTTTCGTTGAAATTATATATGGCCAACATGTCGCCTTCCATTGCGATTGGACGACACAGCGAGCAGGAATAGATGTTTTTTCACGTTACTTCCTGCGTCCGACGCATCTAGGAAGTTGCTTTTAATTTTGATTTTCTTCACAAATTGTAAAAGAACTCCACAAACAAGGGTAGAGAAAATTTCTTTCTTTTGTTGTATTTTTGGAATGTTGTGACAACGGATGACAGCTGAAACGTCAAACGATTCCCAACCAACAAAATTGCTATCTTATTTGACACACACGCACAAGCTGGTCTGTGCACAACTGTAGTTGTTAAATTCAAATGAGCACCAAAATTGTAAAGCGTTATTTTTCAAAGGTGTCTATGCATTCGATTGTTATGAAAATAAACGAAGTCGTGTACACGAAGAAAGAGTTTTCTATTTAAAGAAAATAATTTCGTATGGAAAGCAACGTGGCAAGTGAGCGAACATCCGACAATCTGCTGTAAAACTTTAATTTATTGAAAAGTAAAGCATAATAGCGGCTCTTGAGGATTTAAGATGCTGAGCTGTTTTTTTCGATTTGATGCAAACACCATTGGAAGATTCTTATTCCCGTGCTCGAAAATAATTTACCGTATTTAGCAGATCGTACAGACTGCCGGTATTATAAATAGAAATACACGCAAACATTGCGTTTGTGTTTTTTTACGCGTTTTCGCATGCAACAGCAGAGAACAGCAGTAGTTCTAAATTAGTGATAAGTTCTGTTCGGGTGCAGGTTAGCGTGCTCGGTCAATTCAGATTTGCATTCCAACCAAGAAGGACGTAGTTGCAGGGCGCAGAGTGGATTGTGTTTATCTATCAGCTTCCTCACTTGCTCCTGTGCGGAAACTAGGTCTACCGACTTCCTAACCGTACATTAGCAACCAGTTTTTCGCGGCCTGTAATGGCAAAGAGTTGTTTCGCACGCTTGTCGTCGGTCGGTCTTCACGCTAAAAGGATTACCATCGGCGATAGCGAATGTCGCCGCTGTTCGTGCGGTTGTTGTAGTGGCGTAAACAACGAATCGACATCACTCTGATTCGGGGATAAAATCGACCTGATTGTGGAGCTTGAGGGGAGGCGATTGCAGTGAAACTTGGAAGGTGATACCAAAAATATTCTCCAATACCCTTGAAACCGAAACAATGTGGCGCGGAAACGGATCGAACAAGCAGTATCTAGAGCCATATCAGTTGAAACCAAAGTAATGGAGGCGCATGGTATCCGTGTGTGCGGAACAAACAGAAGACTTTGAATTGACTTAAATTGTTGCGTTTTTATTGTCGTAGGTCCGTTTACGGCAAATATTAAGTGAAATGGTGCTACGTTAACAAGTCATGATTGCTAAATTGGGTATAAAAGAAGATTACATCATTTCATAAGATGCAGCTCCAGTTAGATCATGAATATTGCTACTTAAATTTTAAAATGCTACTTTACGAAAGTATTGAAAAAAATATATGACGAGTGACATTTATATATTTTTGTGGACTCATTTTTGCTCCTTTTCGTTCAATCAAGTTGTCGTTGTATCAACGAAAAGCAATCGATGAATGATATTGGATCGCTTGCACACGCGACTCTTTTCAACGTGAACGTTTTTCCCTATTCATAGCTGTGAACCGTACTTTGCAAACGGGGGTGCAACGTAGGGGTGGAAAACCAGCGGGTGCTATTAGCGCCCTTTACTCGTCGGCACTACGTTCGAACGATGCTTCTTGCATTGCGTTGCATAGAACCTGGCAGAGGCAGAGGGTAGCTCGCCATCAATTATAAAAAGAAGAGCTAAAACGCAAAAGAAAATCGATACTGAATCGAAAGTCCTACCAGCCTCGCGACCACACTTTCGATGCATGATGCACGATGCGCCGACGTATTTGAACTCAAGAGGGGTATCGCAAATTACTGCAAAACAGGGAGTGGGAGGAAGGTGCTGGTAGGGCCTAGCAATGGCCAACAATTTACATAAGCGCAATGGAAGGAATAAATGAATCGTTTGCTATCTTGATTGCTGACCTTCGTTGCGCTTTTATCCGAGAGCCCCGTTTAATAAGGCGATGGCCGATATTTGACTGATGATGGTGCGCGGTGACGCCTTCAATTGAGCACGCCGGTGAAATGGTCTGTCACTTTTATTAATTCAATTCGTCACGAGTTTTGCCGAGATGCAAATAGGATACCGTCAAGGGCGCGTACTATTCACACATTGCTGATGGGCGATATCCACTGTCGACCACTTCCCGGAACACTTTCAATTCCGCACACGATGATTGCGATCGTGCATGTTTTCTTGACGGTGCGTTTGATTCTCTAACTCCCCAGTGGTCACAAACGTCTTCCGCGCATGTGTTCCATACACGAGATGGCACAAAGTCAGCAGAGCTTTCTGAAGCAGGATGCAGGGCAACTGAGCCGGGAGGATACGTTGCTGAAAATGGGCGATCATCGTTCAGCCTGGATGCGAGTGCTGGCGGACAACAAGCTCATACTGATTACGCTGAGCGGTGTGCTGTTGGGTGTGATATTAGGTAAGTACGAAAACGACACAGTGAAGGGCAGTTTTATTGCATAAAGTTCCACCGAAACCAATTGGGATGTGATTAGCTAGCATTTAGATGGAAATTAAGTGGGTATCGCATTGTGAATTTGAGGAGGACTGCCGGAGGGTCTTCATGCCTCCTTCATGCTCTCGTCTACAGAGTGGCCTTTTTCTCGACCAGCTTTTGTTTCTGCTGCTCGGGACAGGCAAGTTGGTAGAGGAACTGAATAAGTGTTCGTGTCGGACGCCCCGTCATGCGGTCGTTGGCAAGGTATGGAATTCCGGCGCCCCTCTTCAGCATTCCCACGCCCGTAATGTCCAAGTGCACCCAGTCGACGCATGGTACGAATTCTTTCAAGAATGCCGCTCCTAAACAGGCATTTCCCTTGCCGCGTCCAGCGTTGCTGATGTCCACATTGCTGTACTCTGCGGAACAAACCGGGAAAGCGAAGCCAAAAATGTACACCAACTTCCCCATGTCGCCAAGTGAGCGCACGCAGTGCTTACCAGTGACTTTGTGTGTGTAGTATTGCCACAATGGCATACGCCAGACGCGGTCTCCGCTAATGGCACCGGCTGTTTGTAACTGCGACCACAAGAAGTCTGAGTTCGAGAAGACACCGCTGGCGGCACCGCCTAGGGCGTGGATAATGCCATCGGACAGTGTGGCCACGTCGACGATAATTTTCGGCTTGAACGTCTGCTGCCCGTAGATGAACGTATCGGCCAACATCAGCCGGCCAGCATTGTTTGTGTCGTGTACGGCAACGGTTTTACCATTCATGGCCGTGATGACATCGCCCGGCTTGAATGCCATTCCCGAGGGCATGTTCTCGCACAACGGAACCAAACCGACGAGATTGACCGGCAGCGATAGTGCAGCGGCGGCACGAATCGTTGCAACGACAGTGGCTGCCCCTGCCATGCTCGCTCTGTACTTGGCCATATCTTCCGGATGCTTCAGGCACAGTCCACCACTGTTGAACGTCATACCCTTGCCGGCGAGAACGATCGGACGACCTGATTTATCATCGCCGCAGTAGCTAATCTCGAGAAATATTGGTGGCTCACAGGAGCTTCTGGCGACGGACAGAAAGCAGGACATGTTCTTCGCCTCCGCCCAGTCTTTGTTGCGTACCTCAATATTCACGCCACACGGACATAACGCGTCCACTGCAGCCTGAGCGAACGATGTCGGTGTGATCTGGTTTCCCGGTCCATCGGCAAGACTACGCGCCAAATTTTGAGCATCCGCTTTGAAAAGACCGCGAGTCCAGGCATCGACATCGGACGAATCGTAAAGGTCTAGCTTTGGGATGGGTTTGCGATCCTTCTTGGATTTGTTCGCCTGGTAGCGCCAGGTGGCTAGACCGCTGCCCTCTGCCGCCTGCTCCGGATAGTCCATCGGGTCGACGTAGATCTGGGTGCAGCCTTCGTTCGCCAACGCTTTTGCACCAACACCGGCAGCGATGCGCACATTTTCCAGCCCCTCGTCGATTACCTCGAGCTCGTTAAATCCGGCACCCTCAGTACCGAGACCCACGATGGCGATGGAACCAATTTCAGGGTCGAGGTTGTTGAATACCTTAACGCTGCCGAGTTTACCTTTCAAGTTGCATCTGGTGAATAGTTGAAAGTAGTGATTCGCTCGATAGAGCATATATGCGAATCAAAGGAACCACTGAACTCACTCTTTGATTAGGTTCAACAATTGACCGTCGGTCTTGGCATCGAAATGAATGGCGGTAGGTGAAAGGCGCGGTTCTTCCGTATCTATTTCTTGCTCGTAAAGCCCAAGTACTAGCCCTTTCTGCGAAGAATAAACGTGCGAGGACAGTTTCAACTGATGAATTAAAAAAAAAGATAAAAAAACACTTTCTTACCTCAGCACGGTTTTCGCCAATCTGTGTAGACAGCTGGCACGCTCTAGGGATGATTCCACGCACAATCGGGCTCACGCATCTTCTAGCGAGGATTGACAGCATTCCGAGCACGAACTTGCTTGAGCAGAGAGAAAAGAGTGATAATCTAGGGCTTCCGGTAGGGACAATGCTTCACCGACGGGCTGCGAAATGTTTCTGGTTTGGATGAAAATTTTCCCCGGTTACCAACATTACGCCGATGGTTACTACGAATGAGGGCGCAGTGCACTTATGCTTCAGCCTACTGCGATGGTTTTAACATTTTGCTTTGATTGTTCCTTCCACAGGATTTTCGTTGCGGCCGTTGGGCTTATCAAGCGACACTCTAATGCTTATTGCCTACCCCGGGGAGTTGTTCATGCGCGTTTTGAAACTGATGATACTTCCACTCGTGATAGCGAGCCTGATCAGCGGTTCTTCCAGTCTGAATGCGAAGCTGAACGGGAAGATCGCACTGCGGACGTTTGTGTACTTTCTGACAACGTCGTTGCTGAATGCGATTCTTGGAACGACTCTGGCACTAATTATACATCCCGGTAATCCCAACATGGAAGAAGCAGCCGTCGATCCTGCGCTCAGCAAGGCCAAGACGGTGAGCCTGATGGACAGTGTACTTGATTTGGGACGGTAAGAAAATGCGCCGGTTGGTTGCAATGATCGTTGATGTATTGGGCCGTATGTCTGTTTTTATCGTAGGAATATATTTCCGGACAACATATTCCAGGCCGCTTTACAGCAAGCGCACACCGTGTACGTTCCCAAAGAGTCGCCTGGTGCACCGTTGAATGTTAGTGAGCTCCAGTCCCACACATCCGCCCCGGTAACGACGGCATCGGTGAATCTCATCGAGTGGTCCGAACAAGACGTCGAGTGGACCCGAATAGTCGAGTATCGTTCGGGCACCAACTCGCTCGGGATCGTTTTTTTCTGCTTAGTCTTTGGAACGCTGCTGGGAACGATCGGTCGCAAAGGGTACGTGGTGGTCCAGTTCTTCTCGGCAATCTTCGACGTCATTATGAAGATGGTAACGGGTGTGATGTGGCTCACGCCGATTGGCATCAGCAGTGTAATCGCGGGCAAGATCTTGAGCGTCGCTGACATCGGGTTCGTGATGACGCAACTGGCCTGGTTCATCTTCACCATCGCGCTCGGTGTGTTCACGTACCAGTGGATCATTCTGCAGGCGATCTATTTCGTGTTTGTTCGAAAGAATCCGCTTCGTTTCTATCTCGGGCTGGTGCAGCCCATACTGACCGGCTTTGCGACGGCATCCACTGCAGCCGCTTTACCACTCACCTTCCGATGCATGAACGAGCGACTGAAGATTGATTCGCGTATCACACGCTTCGTACTTCCGATCGGTTGCAATATAAACATGGACGGGACGGCCCTGTTTATCGCGGTGGCATCGATCTTCATCGCTCAGATGAGTAACATGACGCTTAACTTCGGTCAGCTGGTGACCGTGGTACTCACATCGACTGCCGCCTCCATGAGCTCGGCCAGTATTCCTTCCGCAGCGCTCGTTTTGCTTTTAATAGCCCTTTCCGCCATAGATGCACCGATCAACAACGCCACGCTGCTATTTGCCATCGATTGGTTTGTGTAGGTCCAAGACAAGCCGTTTTGCTTCGAATCCCACACAAGTCATACATATTCTATCCTGATCGTTAACAGGGATCGCATTCGGACGACGAACAATCTGTTGGGTGATTGCTACGCTGCAGCGGTTGTCGAGCATCTATCGCGCAATGAACTGAAGATATCCGATATCGACGCGTACTACAAGGACGAAGACATTACATCGGACGACCAGTGCGATCCCGAGCTGGACGGCAAGCGAAAGTCATCGCTACCTAATTCTGTGATTTTAAACGTAGAAGTTTCGACACCCATTTCGAACGCTTAGACGATCGATTACGTTTTTTGAATGCGTAGAAGGTTTGCTTTTCTACCCGTACCTTACTCCTTTCCTGTACTCGGATCACTACTGTTTTAAGGAAATAAAATCCCCAAGCCAAAAGATGAAAAAAACTTCCCCACCAATCAAGTGATGTACTCCTATTTCGGATGTTGCTGCACTTGAACTACAGGAAAGCGGACAAGGAACGAATTATTTTCTCGTATAAAACATATATTTATTTCTTCTAAAATAGTTCTATAGACACGTACTTGCAAATATAAACACTCTTCGTCGTCCCGTTACAGCTACTTCCACCTTCATTCTCTAACATATGGCAGTTGCGCAATTGTTTGTTTGTGTGGCTTGATGTTGTGGGGTGAGTTTAAAAATTGCTGGCAACTTCGAACGTTAAAACACACCCAACGCGTGCCATGTGAATGTGAACCACGTAGTTTGTAGTGGGAATTTTGGTGACCTTACGCGTAGGCGCTAAGGAATGTGGCATGTGCGCTCTAATGTTTTTTTTTCTTTTCGTTCGTGTCACAACCGGGCAGCTTGTTTGTAACAATTCATTTAAAAAAAAGGCTCGATGGCTCGGTCTCACGAGTAAATGCAGACTATGCATTCCGTCGGGAATTCCGACGCATTTCAACACTACACCTGATTATTCGCCCGATTGCCCAACCAGTGCGTTCGCTAAAATCGTTAAAAATAATTAAAAATTGCCATTTAATTACGAATGGGATACAGCCCTAAAGCTTGCAGTCTTGTGTGATTCGTTGCTTGACGCCCGGGCCATCGACACCGCCGATGGACCGAACAGCTCAACCGGAATCGAGATGTAATCCTAATGCTTCTCGCTATCTGTCTCCCTACCTGCTAGTTATCTCTGGCATTTACATTTCGCAAACAATCGCAACAAGCCAACGACTGCGACTTGCTGCTGGTCGTCCACCAAGATTTCACTTTCACTGAGAGTATTTACAGTACTGTTCTTACGTTCCGTCTGTACACATGCACGCAGCACTACCTAGCACTACTCGTTCCTTAAATGCACTAATCTAGTATATACAGGTCATGTTCGTTGGATTTTGAGGG
>JXWZ01011138.1:0-10726 GCA_000956215.1 Anopheles farauti No. 4
TTTGTGTGTGGGACGTAGGGAAGTTGGATTGGGAGGGATTATGGACGACAGATGTTATTCCGTTTCCGGTGCTTCCCGGCTATCCCTCGAACGTCCTTTATCACTCGAACGTCCTTTACGGCAAGCTTTTTTTTCATGAACTTCCGGACTAGCCACTCGGCTACTGCGGTGGATCAATCCGGGTACGTAAAGCAACAGAGGAAGTGTTTAAGGAGAGCTCTCGATACCCTTAGCCGCTAGCAAAAAGGACCGTACAGGGCGCGAGTATCTTGACCTCCAAACAAGTCAGTGTTTGCAAACTGGATGTCGAAACAGGTCCATTTGCTTCCAAACTTCTAGTAAACACCGTCGCAGGTTTATGGATGAATGATTCGTACCCCGTAACTCTCTTTGAGCCCTGCCCCAGATACACCCATTCTACCACTCACACATAACACACACACACATACACACACATACACACATATACACACATGTCCACAATGTCTCATATCACGTAAAAAAAAAATCCCACCGCCGACTTGATCACTTCCGAATTGCGAAATGGGGTACGCACGCTCGCGTGTCATGGACATGACAGTGAGAGAGAAGAGAGAGAGAGAGAGAGAGATAGATAGCGATAAAGACAGATAGAGAGACAGATAGAAAGATAGAAAGAGATAGAGAGGATGGATGAAACGTCCAGTCGTAGGCTGGTTGGACCTACCTGCATCATATCGGAGGAGGACAGCGAATGGCGCACGGGCAGCTCGGGCAGCTCCTGCTTGATGCCGCTCAGCGGATGTCCCGCCAGCGGGTGGACGACTGGTGCCGGTGAGCTCACCTTGAACTCGTCGTCCGGCTTCGGGCTCTGCTTGAAGCTGCTGTGCGACGATGCCTGAAGGTGGAAAGGTCGGATCGGAACGTCGTCGTGAGCATCTGGGGTGAGGGGGAGGGGGTGGGGCTGGCAATAATGGCGCCATTCGGTGCCGCCCGCAACGCACTTACCTGTGATTCGTATCCCCCTTGCCGTTCGTTCATCAGGGACGGCGTCGAGGGCGAAGAGTTATCACAGGTGGTGGACATCTTACGTTTCTTCTTGTTCTCGACCGCGCTGATCTCTCGGTCCTCCGCCGGCAGGTAGTCGCGCTCGTCCACCAGCCCGGACTGCATCAGATCGATGCTCGCGCTCCGCGACGGCTGCTGCACCGCAACCGGCGGCACCGGGTGCTGCAGATGATGGTGAAGCTGGTGCGACGATTCCCTATGCTGTTGCTGCTGCTGTTGCTGCTGCTGCTGCTGCTGTTGCGGTTGGTGCTGTTGCTGTTGGTGGTGTTGCTGCTGCTGCTGCTGCTGCTGCTGTTGCTGCTGATGTTGGAGGCGCTCGAGCTGATCGTGCTCGCCGAGCTCCTTATCACGCAGCGGGCCATGATGTAGGGAGTTGTTGTTGTTACTACTGATCGTGTTGTTGTTGTTGTTGTTGCTGGACGCATTCGGTAGTGTTAGGGAGTCGCGGTCGTCCCGCGAGTCGCCTCGGACGCGCTCCGAGCGCAGCTTGTCCGCGTCGGCCGAATACCGGTCGGCGCTGCTCTCGGTTAGACCCCGGACCTGCAAGATGTACGCAAAAAAAAACAATATTAGTACAACGTATTGAAATAATAATTCTACTTAAATAATATTTCTAACGATAAAGCGCTTTGTCGCACGCTTTTGTAACGTTTGTAGATACCAAGATTTCGCTTAATTTCCCTCACTTCGTCCCCAACCAACCCCGTTCGCACTCGTCGCGCTTTTAGTACAACGTTTAGTACGAAGCCCCGCTGGCTCACCTTGAGGCTCTCGGCTGTCTTGAGGAAGTTCTGCAAGTTGTGCTGGCCGACGTTCACCTCGCCCTGGTACATGAAGTCGAGCAGGGCGCGCATCTCGTGCACCTCCACGTCGCGCAGGTAGATGATCGGGTGCGGATGCTTGTTCTCGACGAAGATCTGCTCGAAGTAGGGACTGCAGGCGGACAGGATGGCTTGGTGTGCCTGTGTGGGAGAAGAGAACGCACGTGTGGGTGAGCGGAACCGGCGCGCGCGTTTCACAAACGCGGGTGGCTAGGCCTTACTTTGACGATTCCTTTGTCGCAGGCGAGCGTGACGTCGCACAGTTTCTCATCCTGCAGCAGCGTGGTCAGCACGGTGGTTAAATTAGACTGATGATTGTTCCAGCGCAGACAGTATTGCTGGTCCATGATGCCGGTGTCGGTGCTGTTCCTGTGGGAGGTCGAATAGATAGGACGAGATTAATGCGACGTCTGACAAAAATAAAAGCAGAAGTAAAGCGCCCGGATGTAGTCCTCAAAACGACCCGTACGGTTTCCTCGCGCGTTGCTTTCTCCGGTACCGATCATACGGATGTGTCCGCTTCACTCATCAGCCGCGAACTGCTAACAATTAGTCGATAAAATACGACAGGAGGAAAAAAAAACAAAACAAAACGCTGGGAACGGCGCTCTCACCGTCATCGCGCCGTTTGTCAAGGCCAGCGTCGTTTTATTTTTTCCCCCCTGGTTTATTGTTTCGTTGCGCTTTTTTTTTTTTCGAAAGTCCGGCCACCGGCCGCCGGCTATCTTTTTAATTGGTATTTAGACCGTAAAGCCAAATGTTACCCGGGCCCTGTCCCGTGCCCAGCCGTGGGCTGGAAAGAAATTAGGGCCGTCTGGTCTTCCCTCCCCGCCCCCCCCCCGTCCCGATAAGCGCTGCACGGGAAGACGCTTTTCTGGGAAGCAGGCTGCCCCGCGCATTTTGCGACCTTAATAAGAAGCGGCCGGCAATAACCCGAGATGCGGGGGAGGCTACGCGCGAATGGCCGCAAGCGATTCTCGAAGTTCAACACCGGGTGAGGAGCAAAATAAAAATGAAGAAAACAAAAACAAAAACAAAAAAAAACACAGATGCCATGCGAATTTCTATTGCCCGCTGTGGCTAATGGTCGCAGGAGGTTTGCGTTGACCAGCGACGCCCGGCTCCACGTGAATTAGCCGAAATTCGGTGGAATGGAACGTGAAACGGTTCACCAATTAAGATGGCGTTTCGGGAACCTCCCACACTCACCGGCGGTTGCACCCGCCCGGGCGACTCCGCCCGCCAGCCGTCGTCCAGGACTGTTCCGCGGAGCGATAAATATGCGAACGTTGCTCCGGATTAAATCCTTCAAGCTCCGAAGAGATATCGCCAAGCAGAATCAGTTTCCATGGAACCTAGGACCTAAACAAGGATGCGGAAATTGTGTTGCGTTTCGGAAGCTTTGCCGTCTAGTCTAAACATCGAACATCTTCGCTGGCTCGTGGCATAATTTAGTCAGGAGCAGCTCGAGCTAAACACAACAAACCAATTAGCCGTGCACGAGTCGATCAACAACATCGACAAATAGCAAGAACTCTTGGAAAATAACCTCTAAAGATACAGATGCTTTGACTACCTCAGGATTACATCCGACAATCCAGGGATTAGAAGTAGAAATGCGCCACTTGAAAACGAGATATAAACCAACGCCTCGGTCGTTGGGACAAACGCTCAAACTATCGGCGAACCTTTCTTCCCTCGTTATCCGTGGGTGGTCTTCCAAAAAATCGCCATCGGTAGTGACTTAGTTAGCGGACGCTTTCTAAAGCATGAAACATAGTCAGGTCAGCGGTTAAAATATGGCTGACCCGGACGACCACGCAGCAGTCCGAAAACGCGTGGATCATTTTGAAGCATCTTCGATTTTTTTTTTGTAATCTATTTTTGCTATTTTTTTTCCTCTCGAGAAAGTGTCGTTTCAAAAAAAAAAAAAATTCACCTCGCTTTAAAATTCGCCCCGAATTCATCCTGGCGACGTGGCAGCACGGAGGAACCAGTCGCAACTTTAGAAAACTTCAGATAAAGTCCGCAAGCGATGATTCACCGATTAAGTGTGGTTAGGCAGGGGAGGTGGGGAGCCGGAGGAGGGAAGTATGTGATCATCCCAGCGATCGAAAGGACCACAAAATGTCACACCGAACCGCGCGGGCAAAGCGCACCGGCAAACGCACCGATCGGTTGCGAAAAAGGATGGAATGCGATTAGAAAATGAATAAAACAGCCAAAAACCTGCACCAGGTCCCAACGGACCCTTTCGAAAGCGCTCCAGCGTCCCACATATGCAGCTGGGCTGGTAGCGGGGACATGCAGGGAGGGCCGGGGAAACACACCGTTGCGAAACTCGTCAATAAGCGTTTTTTTTTCCTTGTTTTATTAAATAAACATATATTGAAAATCTCCAAAAAGCTAACCACAAATATCAAGCGGAGGGGGGGGAGTTTGGGGACGGGTGGAGCGAGGAGGGAAAGGGAGAGAAAACGGTTGGAGGGAATTATAATACACAAAAAAAAAACCAGAGACACCGCGGGCGGATACAACACAAGGGTGTGCTCGAAGGTGAAAAAGGAAGACCAAAAATCGCCATCAATAACAGCGTGGAATTAGAAATTTGCAAATATTTACATATTATTAACATTAAATTTGATTGCAAACCGAAAAACCAGTTTGTCTTTTGCGCTAACCTTTTGCGGCCGGGCTAACCGGCTGGGACTACTTTTTCGCGTATATGTGTGTGTGTGTGTGTGTGTGTGAGTGTGTTAGTTTTAGGTTGTTTTTTTTTTTTTGTTGGAACGCTGCGAATTAGATGGGATCCAAAGACATACACGCGGGGCGATCGCCGTTTGTGCGATATCGTTTCTCCCTTGCGCGTCTTATTATCGTGCCGGCGCAAAGGTTGCTTTTCGAGGAGGCCTTTTCTCCTCGCCAGGGGGGGGGGAGCTGCATATGTCGGCCGCCGGTATGGGTGCTTGCGCGGGAAGCTATCGAAAAAATTTGCGTTGCAAATATTATATTCCGTATTTCGTTTGCTTCTTCTAATCTACCCGGGCGCGCCAAGGCTCGTGGTAATAGTGCGAGCTTTCACTGCGTGCGGGGTTGACCGATTTATCGCACACTTTGCCCTTTTGCTGTGGCCGTAGGCATAAAACTGGGACGAGGACGCCGCTGCCTAATGTTTCTAGAATCGTAAATAATATTTTACGAGCGCTATTGCGAAGGGCAACACCGGTGAACTCCGTGGCAGTAGAGAGTGATCGGCCAGATATGGGCAGGTACCAGTATGTCCTCAAGATCCTGTTGCCGATGATGTCAAGCGTCCAGTTCGTACGAAATATAGGAGCGGCGTCCCACATCCATTGCCATACTTCCCCCGCATCAGATTAACCCGCTGAACCTTTAGACTTTTAGTTCTTTTTTTAAATAATTTTTAGTTCCAGTTTTGCCTTCAACTTTTTTTAGATATAAAATGAACCAGTTCTGCTGTAAAGTTGTACATCGAATTTGAAATCATCAACGTCTTTCAAGTCTAAATGGGATTTTTTCAGCATATCCAATTGAGTCAATTTTCTTCCTAAATGGTCAACCCATTTCGAACTTAAATGAGAATTTTAAAAAGACTCCTTAGTAGCATTCCTTAACTACATTTTTTCTCTCGATAGATTTGAAGTTTCACATCAGCTGGTGACAGTAGAAATGTCCAAGTTTAATGTCTGGAAGCCTACGCGTAGATCTCGGGGACTACTAGCAGACTTCATCCGTCTCTTCGGGTTGCTCGGAAGACATTTCACTTCCCTCCAAGAAATAAAAACGAAGTCTAGTCGAGACGTACATCCAACGCCTATGGAGATCGATATCAAGAAATTGCGAGAAGCATTGTAATCACCTAAATAGGGGAGATTACAACAGTGACGGACACATTTGACGCATCTCGTGAGCTCCATATGTTATACAAAAGCTAGAGTCTAAAATCTTACGTAACCTAAAAAGACTGCTCCAGAGACTCCAGCATGTGGATGAGTTGAGATCTTACGTTTTGGGTTACGAAAAACATGCGAACGGCCACGGACATTATCCATCCGTGGTTTCGATGTGTTCTATATTATCTTTGCACTAAAATTTAGCCCAACCATAAGGTACTTCCAGGCACTAGGAGAAACCGAAGTGTGAGCGAGAGTTTCGCACAACACAACACACACACACACAAACATATGCACAAACGCAGCGCGGCGATTACGCTCGTGTCGGGCGTCCGTGCGGTCATTTTGTTTTAAAATAGAACCCATTCTAACATCATCATCGCACCAATATCGCCCTTTTTCCCAAAATCCGCTCCTCGCAAACAATCAAACCGTGTGCCGGCGCGAACACAAACACACACACATACACACACATACAGAAAAGGGTGCAGCTCCCCACCGAAATGGCGAAACGACACACGGAAACTTAAAACAACACCAGCAAAATATATAAAAAAAAAACGTGGCAAAAATCTTTTTGAGGTCGAGTTGTAAACGAACAGCCACACGCACACGCGCAAATGCAATGGTGCGCGCGTGTGTGTGTGTGTGTGTGTGCGCACACGATTGGCAGAATTAAGTTTTGGCGACATTCCGGAACACCATTTGAAGGCAGGCCGCTCCAGGTCGTCCCCGCCCCGCCGGAAGATTCCCCTGCGCCGTGCCCCGCGCAAGCGGACGAACTTATTTATTTATTATTATTGGTGCTCCCCTTCATTTTTCGCTATTTTATTGCACGACTTTTTGGCTTCATGAACGAAGAGTGCGCGAGAGAGAGAGATAATGCGAGAGAAAACGAGAAGAAGAGATCTCCACGTATACTTCCCTGGCCGCGGAGTTGATCATGTGTGTGCGCAAAAATTTTGGCAATCACTAAGAGAAAAAAACAACACTCTCTCCCCCTCCCGCAGCGTGGTGAGAGCGGTGAGAGCAGCGCGTGAGCGGGAGCGCGAGAGAACGGCCGTGCGAGGCGCTTTGATCGAGCGTTAGACGTTAGGCAGCGTGGAAGAAGAAATGTCAAAAATACTCGTTCCCCAATAATCCGCACCGCACAGACTCCAGCTCGGTTTCTCGCATGATCTCTCTCACTCTCTCCCTCTCAATCGAAGGGAACAGCACCGCGTGGTGTCGACTACGGAGCAGAGAAGCCTGACCGTCCTTGATCTCTTTCACGCCAGCACCGACGGTGCTACTAAATTGTTGCGAATTTCCGTTACACTATTTTGACAACAGTGGCAAAAATCTGTCAACTGTCAAAAAAAAAAAAAAAACACTAGAGGGAATAATTCAGCGCATCGCAATACGGAACGCATCCCGTGATCAAGGAGCGTTTCAGCTTTACGCATATGTAAGTGCGATTGAGAGCCGGCTCTTCTCCGGAGTCATTAATCCGGGTGTTTTTTTTTTGTATACGCTTGACACGGGATTACGCGCCCTTGTATAGAGTGGAGGCACTCAATGATGACAGCGGCATACGACGGCGTGTATCGCGCAGTTTGCAAAGGTTTTTTTTTTACGGATGCGAGCGTGGATGATCTTCTTTCTTTTCGCTTTTCCCTTTTTTAATCCTCTCTCCCTCTCTCGCTCTCGCTCTTGCTTTTCATATTTCTAACGGTTAAAACGTGTAGTGCAGTTTTACAAGTTTTGTAACCCGCTGTTCCCACAGCACCTCTTCCCGTCTAACCTACTCTCACGCACTCTCTCGACCGAACCTGGTTCAACAATAAAAAAAAAAAAAAACTAGCTTTCGGGTTCGGTTTGCAAATCTCACGCAGCCGCGCGCGCGCACGTACACTCTCTCTCTCTCTCTCCCTCTCTCGCGCGCGCGCTCTCCACGCTCGCTCAGCTTCACGGCGCTCGTTTTTGACACTTCTTCTGTTCGCAAAAACGTCATTTTCGCGCCACACGAGGAGCACACGCGCACACGTCCTTGCTCTTTTTCGCGCACCACCAGCAACAGCAGCAGCAGCAAACGACTCTGATTTGATTGTGGAGCACCGGCACACTCTGCGTAGCTGTGTGCGCGTGTGTGCGTGGTTGTGCCTGTGTCTAGTATTTGTTGATAGGCACCAACGAAACACACACGCGCTTACTTGGTGACTTTGGCGTAGAATTTGATTGATGATGATGTAAGGGCTCGTCGGAATTGAGGTCCGGAGCATGTCGAGCCGTGTAGTGCGACAAACATATTAGACACACACACACACTTCGCTCATGTTTCAGTTCACCACTTGCTATCTCTCTTTCTAACACACACGCACACCACATAATGTATGTTTGATTAACAAACACTTTTACTCATATTTCAAAAAAAAACTAGCAGAAAATGTAGACGAAAATTTTGGATTTATTTACTGACTCTTACATCCAGCTCCAATATTTCTTCATTCGTGGTTGTGTGTTAAAATTACACACGAATGGAAAAATTAAAGACAATCGGAAGCATTTATTTTTTCGTTCAAATCTCTTCCAAACACTAGCAATCAGCAATCTGTGCTCATTCTCGCTCTCGGCAGAGCCTCAAAGATGTATCTCTCCGAATCATAATGGGAAGGGCCCTTATTTGCGCTTGAAGAAAAATATAAAATAAAAACGTTGCATACGTTGCCGCCGCAAACGCGATAAAGCACGTGATCGCGAAATTTTCGCGCACTCCGAATCGGGGTTATTTTTCGGGACTATTATTAGACGTCAAATTTGCAACAAAGCTCTGTGAACGTTGGATTTTAGTACAGAAATGAAGGCCCCCTTCCATACACACTTACAAACACCAATAGCAGGGCGACCGTCAATCGGCAATAAAACATTTGCGCGTACTACCAAAAACGAGAAGGCAAAAAAAAAGGTTGAGTTTTGGGTTGAGTGGAGCCGCTGCCACCACGGATCTGTTCGATCGCCTCCCTTTTTCTCGCTCACTTTCTCTTTCCTCTCCGTCGGTACCGCTCCTTCCGCCAACACACTTTGCCAAAAAAAAAAATAATAATAATAAAACGCAAACTAACCCAGTGTTGTTTACGGCAGGCAAAGCAAGTGAAGAGGAGAGATTTTGTATTAGACAGCACATTTTTTTCCGAACACAACTCGAACACCGTTAGAAAATCGCCCATCTCGCTCGCACACTACTGGCGCTCGCTCACACACTCGTTGGTTCCCTTGAGCTGATCGTTCTTTTTTTTTCGATCGTATTTTTAAAGTGCGGAAAATGCGGTAGGGCAGAAATTTTGGCAAGGCCGGCACGTTAGATGTATGTGTGCGTTTGAGTGTGTGTGTGTTTGTGAGTAAGGGAGAGCTGATGCCGTGCCCACTAACGAGAGCAATAGAGCGAGAGCTAGAAATAGAAGAGCTTAAATTCGCGAGCAGAAGCAAGAGGCAAGCCAACCAAAAAAAAAAACCGTTCCAGCATTTTATTTTAGTTTTTTTTTATACATGTGTGTTCGTGAAATGGGATTTAAACTCCGACACGAATTGTGGTGGTGATGTGAGGTTCGAGGCCACCTTGCCAAAGTTTTGCTGGGTTTAATTTCATTTTTCCCCCCCCTAAGCGACATCGCTGGCCACCGATTTGCCCGTTGTGCGAGTTTTGATAAATCATTCAGAAAATTCGAATGGTTTGATGCCATTATGAAAAGGTGGAACATAGGCTTTTGGTGACGGGTTACTATTTTCGATATTCTTCATAAAAAAATGTATTTCTTTGATTTAAAAACATTTATCGTTTAGTTTGTTTACTTGTTCGGCGTGTTCCTGTTCATTAAAAAAAGGTTTTTTTTATGTTTAATATTGTCTTCCAATATTCCCAATCGTTCTCAACCACTTCGCTCGCAATTTTGCACACAATCACATACCACACATACACAGCCCCAACAAATCGAAAGGCGCGCAAGCGCAAGCACATTTCCTGTGGTTTGTTTTGTTTTGTTAAAAATGGGCAACGATGTGAGCAAAATTGCCTCGTTTCGCGCGCGCACGCTCTCTTTCTTCCCTTGTCACACACACACACGCGCTCGCACACATCCGCAAATTTGCATAATAGTACACGGGAAACACCGAACACATCCGCACAGTATACGACCGGAAAGCGTGAGGACCTTTCATTCTTGCGGAAGTACTATGCGGGAAACAAAACAAGCGATGCACCAAGGGCCTTGCAGTGGACATATTTCCCCTTAGTATTTACGATTAGAAATATTAATTTTAATTTTATGGGGCAAAAGAAAACTTTCCTTTTCTGGCGCCGCCACCGTCGTCGCCCCCGTCGCCTGCTCCGTGACGCCTGCTCCTACGTCCTCCACCCCTCCTCCACCACACCGCAAATGCACACACTCACACACGCGCACACACACACACACACGTGCGCAATTTGCGCAGCACACCTTGCACCGTTTGCTGTTCGAAGGGCAAGATGGACGACGGCGTTTGGGTGCGGGTGGAGTGGTTCCGCTTCCGTTTTCCTTCTCCCCGTCCCACCTCCCCCTTCCCTCCCACCCACTACTGCCTGGGGCACCCTCCAACTAACCAAACACACACACACGCGCGCGCGCACACACTTCGCCCGGTACGCACTTCTGCACGCACTTGTTGCACCACGCACCAGGTTCCGGAAGGCCAGGTTCTTTCTGCAGCCGAATTTGCTGTTTGGTTGATGTGTTGCTGGTGTGTTGTGTTTGTTGCTTGCTGAGCGATGATCGCGGCGGGCCAGCTATCGAACAGTGCGGAGAAGGAACGTCACCACCGCCACCAACACCACCGTCACCCGCATCACCGTCGGCAGGGCCGCGCGAATTTGGCCAAATTTGCGCGCCCGGCTTGGCCGCACCGTACTAACGACAGGACGACGCCCCCACA